>PVJC01039597.1:0-16170 GCA_004026665.1 Murina feae | reverse complement strand
TCTGCCTCTGTAGTTGGGTCTGGGGTATTATTGACCCTTTCTTGGATGGGGTTTCCTCTACAGGTGTCTGCTTGTGGGGTTCACTCTCTGGCACCTGGCTAGACAGGATAAAGTTCACCTCGATAGGACACCACTCAAAGGGACCCAAGCACGAATGTACTCACAATAGTAACCCCACAATAAGTGACCACCCCCAGCATAGAGGATGGGAGCAGAATCTCTAGATGCTGAGCTTATATATAGAAGATACGGTTAAGAACTGGAGGTACACAGGGAGGAGCTCAGTTCAGTATAGAGGAAGTTGAATAGGGATGGGTGATAAGAGGAAAGAGAATGAAAGAGAAAATAAAATAAAATAAAATAAAATAAAAAATAAGAGAAAATGACTTTACAAAAACAATTGGATTTCAAAAATGGTATAAAGATAGCCAAAAAACAATATAATAACAGAATAAAATAAAGTGATGGAACAGTAAAGTGAAGAGAGCTAGAGAATAAAGCAACAGACATCAACAGGGGAAACAAAGAGAAAAAAAGGAAAAGAAAAGGAAAGGTAACACAGTAATAAGAAGATACCAATTAAAAAAATAATAAAAAAATAAGAAATTAAAAAAAGGTGTAAAATACAAAATATAAAATATATATATGAAGAAGTAAAATGTTCCTCTGGCTGGCTTAAGATCCCAGTCTTCTGTACTGTTGTGTTTCTCAGGATCCAACTGCTGGGTCCAATAGTCCCTCTTTAGGTCAGTCTCTTAGTATTCTCTGGGACTGTTTTTTTTTTTTTTTTACAGTTCAGGGTGGAGCTTGGTGTGGCTGTGTTGGTTGCCTGGATACTGGAGGGAGGGGTTATCTCTCCAGGGGACAATGGCTGCTCAGGTCCCAGGCTCCGGAGTAATTCAGCATACAACTCGCCGCCACTTCCCTGGGTCCTCCCTCTCTCTCCAGATTCCACAGCTTGGCACCTTTCCCCCCACTTCTGCCACTGGCAAAAGTCTTTCTCCAGTGAGCCCCGGGCGGGAGGGGCTCCAGCCACGCTTGCGCTTGCGCCCCGTCCCTTCTCGGGCGGCTTAGGGCCAAGAGGCGCCAGTCGCGCGTGCACCGGTGAGAGTGCTGGGTCACACGCGCACTCTGTCTCTTCTCCAGTGCTCAGGGCCGTGAGACGCCAGCAGCCGCCCCTGTGGGAGTGCTGAGTTGCCGGCTATGGAGGCAGGCGGGATGGCGTGCGTGTGCACCTCTCCGTTGGAACACTCAATTACTCCCTGACTGCAAGCCCTGCCATGGAATCCACTCCAAGGGGGTAGCCTCTCCTCTGCCCATACACCCCCGCCCTATCCTGGTTGTGAACCCGTATCCAGAGTCCCCTGCCGACCAGCAGTTTCGTGGACGCTTCCTCCACTGCGCCCATCCCCAGAGACGTGGCTGAGTGCAGCCGTGCCCAGCTGGCGCCTGGGTTTTCTGGGGCTCCCGGGGCTGTGGTCTGGTACACTGCCCCTCCCTAATCCCTGAGTTCACCTCTCCCCGCAGGATTCTGTCTCACCCGATTGCAGACTCTTTCCCAGCTCCACCTCCTCTGCGGGCTTGGGCTGGAAGGCACTCGCCTTAGCTGCTCACTCCCTCCGCTCCCAGGCAGGCATTTGACTCTTCTCCTTATACCGCCGCCATTTTTTTTCTCGTTCATAGTATTTTTAAATAAACATTTGTATTTCTGTAGGGTCTGTTGTTATTTATCCTCTTTCTTTTTTAAAAAAATATTTTTATTACATAAAGTATTGCAAAGATTAGTACATATATCTTTTTTTCCCTGCCCTTCCCCGCACCTCCCCTTCCCCCCAATGTTTTCTGTCCATTGGTTATGCTTAAATGCATACATAAAAGTCCTTTGGTTGATCTGTTACCCACCCCCCACAACCCTTCCTGTCTTGTTGCTGTAATTTGACAATCTGTTTAGTGCTGCTCTGCCTCTGTATCTATTTTTGTTCACCAGTTTATAATGGTTATTATTATCCATAGATGAGTGAGGACATGTGGTACTTTTCTTTCATTGACTGTATTATTTCACTTAGCAGTATGCTCTCCAGTTCCATCCATGCTGCTGCAAATGATAAGAATTCCTTCCTTTTTACAGCAGCATAGTATTCCATTGTGTAGATATACCACAGTTTTTTAATCCATTCATCTGCTGATGGACACTTAGGCTGATTCCAAATCTTAGCTATGGTAAATTGTGCTGCTATCAACATAGGGGTGCATATATCCTTTCTGATTGGTGTTTCTGGTTTCTTGGGATATATTCCTAGAAGTGGGATCACTGGGTCAAATGGGAGTTCCATTTTTAGTGTTTTGAGGAAACTCCATACTGTCCTCCACAGTGGCTGCACCACTCTGCATTCCTACCAGCAGTGCAAGACTGTTCCTTTTTCTCCGCATCCTCTCCAGCACTTGTCGTTTGTTGATTTGTTGCTGATAGTCATTCTGACAGGTGTGAGATGGTACCTCATTGTTGTTTTGATTTGCATCACTCGGATGATAAGTGACTTTGAGCATGTTTTCATATGTCTCTCAGCCTTATTTATGTCCTCTCTTGAGAAGTGCTTATTTAGCTCCGTTGCTCATTTTTTGATTGGATTGTTTATCTTCTTTTTGTTAAGTGGTATGAGTTCCCTATAAATGTTGGAGATTAAACCTTTATCAGATTACATTGGCAAATATATATCCCATGCAGTGGGTTTTCTTGTTGTTTTGTTGAGGGTTTTTTTTTTTTTTCTGTGCAGAAGTTTTTTATTTTTATATAGTCCCATTTGTTTATTTTCCCTTTAGCTTCCACTGCCGTAGGAGCTGCATCAGTGAATAAGTTCTTTTGGCATATGTCTGAGATTTTGCTACCTGTGGAATTCTCTAGTATCTTTATAGTTTCCTTTCTTACATTTAAGTCCTTTATCCATTTTGCGTTTATTTTTGTGTATGGTGTAAGTTGGTGGCCTCGTTTCATTTTTTTGCATGTGTCTAACCAAATTTCCCAGCACCATTTATTGAAGAAACTGTTTTGGCTCCATTGCATGGTCTTTCCTCCTTTGTCAAATATTAATTGAGCATAGTGGTTTGAGTCAATTTCTGGGTTCTCTATTCTATTCCATTGGTCTATATGTCTGTTCTTGTGCCAGTACCAAGCAGTTTTGAGAACAGTGGCTTTGTAATACAGCTTGATATCTGGTATTGAGATCCCTCCTACTTTGTTCTTCTTTCGCAGGATTGCCGCAGCTATTCAGGGCTTTTTTTTTTTTTTATTCCAGATGAATTTTTGCAGAGTTCTTTCTACATCTGAGAAATATGCTATTGGTATTTTAATGAGGAGTGCATTGAATCTATAGATTGCTTTGGGTAGTATGGACATTTTGATGATGTTGATTGCACCAATCCATGAACACGGAATGTTCTTCCATCTGTTTATGTCTTCCTCTATCTATTTTTTCAGTGTACTGTAGTTTTCCGAATATAAGTCTTCTATGTCCTTGGTTAACCATATTCCTAAGTGTCTTAATTTTTTGGTGCAATGGTAAATGGGATTGCTTTTTAATTTCTTTTTCTGTAAGTTCACTATTGGCATATAAAAATGCCATAGATTTCTTGGTGTTAATTTTATATCCTGCTACATTACCATATTCATTTATTAGGACTAATAATTTTTTGATGGAGTCTTTAGGGTTTTCTAAGTACAGCATCATGTCATCTGCAAATAATGACAATTTTACTTCTTCTTTTCCAATTTGGATGCCTTTTATTTCTTCTTCTTGCCTGATTACATTGGCTAGCACTTCCAGTACCATGTTGAACAGGACTGGTGAAAGTGAGCATCCCTGTCTTGTCCCTGTTTTTAAGGGAATTGGTTTTAGTTTTTATCCATTGAGTATGATGTTGGCTGTGAATTTATCATATAAGGCTTTTATTACGTTGAGGTATGATCCTTCTATTCCCACTTTGCTGAGAGTTTTTATCAAGAAAGGGTGTTGGATTTTGTCAAATGCCTTTTCTGCATCAATTGATATTATTATGTGATTTTTGTCTCTCAATTTGTTTATGTGATGTATCACGTTTATTGATTTGCGGATATTGTACCAGCCTTGTATTCCTGGAATAAATCCCACTTGGTCATGGTATATGATCTTTCTAATGTAATGCTGGATCCAGTTTGCTAGAATTTTGTTGAGGATTTTAGCATTTATGTTCATCAGAGAGATTGGCTTGTAATTCTCTTTCTTTGTGGTTTCTTTAACTGGTTTTGGTATTATGGTAATGCTGGCTTCATAGAAAGAGCTTGGAAGTGTGCCTTTGTCTTTTATTTTTTGATATAGTCTGAGAAGAATTGGCTTCAGTTCTTCTTTGAATGTTCGGTAAAACTCCCCTGTGAAACCATCTGGTCCAGGGCTTTTGTTTGCTGGAAGCTTTTGGATGACTGTTTCAATTTCATCAGTAGTTATGGGCTTATTCAGGGTTTTTTTGATTTTTCCTGATTGAGTTTTGGAAGCTTATATTTTTCTAGGAATATGTCCATTTCATCGAGGTTGTCCAGTTTGTTGGAGTCGAGTTGTTTGTATTATTTTTTGACAATCCTTTGTATATCAGTAGGGTCAGTTGTTATTTCACCTCTTTCATTTCTGATTTTGTTTATTTAGGTCCTCTCTCTTCGTTTCTTGGTGAGTCTGGAGAGGGGTTCGTCAATCTGGTTATTTCTTTCAAAGAACCAGCTCTTGGTTTTGTTGATCTTTTTTTTTTTTCTGTCTCTATCGTGCTTATTTCTGCTCTGATCTTTATTTCTTTCCTTCTGGATACTGTGGATTTTCTTGTTGCTCTCTTTCTAACTTTTTGAGTTGTAGATTTAGGTCATTTATTACCAGTTTCTCATGTTTTTTGAGGTAGGCCTGTAGAGCTATGAACTTCCCTCTCAGGACTGCTTTTATTGTGTCTCATTGATTTTTGATTGTTGTGTTTTCATTGGCATTTATTTCCAGGATGTTTTTTATTTCTTCTTTGATCTCTCTAGTAACCCACTCATTGTTTAGTAACATGCTATTTGGCCTCCAAGTGTTTGATCTTTTTTCAATATTTTTATTGCAGTTGATTTCTAGTTTTATGCCATTATAATCTGAGAAGATGCTTGTTATGATTTATATTCTCTTGAATTTGAAAAGACTTTGCCTGTTTTATTAATATATGGTCTATCTTTGAAAATGTCCCATTTGCACTGTAGAAGAATGTATATTCTGTAGCTTTGGGGTAAAATATTCTGAAGATGTCAACTAAGTCCATCTGATCTAGTGAGTCATTTAGGATTGCTGTTTCTTTGCTGATTTTTTGTTAGAGGATTTGTCCAATGGTGATAGTGGGGTATTAAAGTCCCCTACTATGACTGTATTGCTATCAATCTCTCCCTTGATGTCTTCCACAGGTTGTTTTATGTATTTGGGTGCTCCTGTATTGGATGCATATATGTTTACCAGAGTTATATCTCATTGCTGAATTGCGCCCTTTAATATTATGTAGTGGCCTTCCTTATCTCTTGCTATGGCCTTTACATTGAGGTCTATTTTGTCAGACATAAGTATCGCAACTCCAGCTTTTTTTCTCATTTCCATTTGCCTGAAAAATTTTTTTCCATCCCTTCACTCTTAGTCTGTGTGAATCATTTGTTCTGAGGTAGGTCTCTTGCAGACAGCAGATATATGCGTCCTGTTTTCTTATCCATTCAGCTACCCTATGTCTTTTGTTTGGAGCATTCAATCCATTTACATTTAACGTTAGTGAAAAGTACTTTTTTGTGGTCATTGTTATCCTTAATGTTTGTGTTTCTTCTTGTCTTTTTGTTTCTTCTTTTTACAGCAGTCCCTTTAGCATTTCTTGCATTGCTGGCTTGGTAGTAATAAACTCTCTTAGCCCTTTTTTGTCTGTGAAGCTTCTGATTCCACCTTCAATTTTGAATGAAAGCGTTGCTGGGTATAGTATTCTTGGATTCATTCTCTTGCTTAGCATCACTTTGTATATTTCATTCCATTCCCTTCTTGCCTGGTGTGTTTCTGTTGAGAAGCCAGCTGGTGTTCTAATAGGAGATCCCTTGTAGGTAATTTTCTGTTTCTCTCTGGCCACCTTTAAGATTCTTACTTTGTTGTTGGTGTTTTCCAATTTAATTATGATGTGTCTTAGTGTTGGTCTTTTGGGGTTCATCTTGTTTGGCACTCTGTGTGCTTCTTGGACTTGTGTAGTTTTTTCCTTGACAATATCAGGGAAGTTTTCTGTCATTATTTCTTCAAACAGGTTTTCTATCCCTTGATTCTGCTCCTCTCCTTCTGGTACTCCTATTAAGCAAATGTTGTTTCGTTTTGTGTTGTCCCAGGGCTCCTGTAGGCTCTCCTCTTGCTTTTTAAGTATTTTTTCCAGTTGCTCCTGTGTTTGTGTGTTTTTTCCTACCTTGTCTTCTAATTCGCTGATGCGGTCCTCAGCCTCTTCCAGTCTACTGTTTAAGCCTTCCATTGTGTTCTTTATTGCAGCTATGCAGTTCTTCATTTCCTCTTGGTTCCTTTTCATACTGGTGACATTCTCATTCAGCTCCTTATAATTCTCATTGAGTTGTGTGCATTTGTCTTCCAGACGTTTGAGCATCCTTATAACCATTACTCAGAATTCTTTCTCTGATAAGTTAGTAGCCTCAATTTCATTTAACTCCCTTTCTGGTTATTCCTCTTTTTTCTTTCCTTTGTGGATTGCTTTTTTGTCTTCCCACGTTTTGCTGTAATGTTTTAATTGTAGCTCTAATTGCTTTGCTACCCAGTTTCTTTTGGGGGTGGTGTTACTAGTGTGACCTTTAAGGTCTTCTGAGTTTGGAAGTCTAGTGTAGCTCCCTACTTGAGCTATTTGGGTTCTCTTGATGTAGGTCTGTAAGCTGCTAAGGTGCAACTGTGGTGTCTAGAAGTCAGAAGCTGTGTAGGGGTTGTCCCAATATTTGCTGTCCTGTGCCCTTGGTTGAAAACACTTGTGCCCCGTGGGGACTCACAGTGGCACCCAGGTACCGTCTCTATTGGGGTGTTGGGGCTCAGAAGGCCTGTGTTCTGGAAAGGCGTGACTGTGATGTCCAGAGTTCTGTAGTTGTTAAGTAGAAAGAAAATCACACCCAGCTGGGGCTCTCAGTGTCTTCCAAGAGAAGTCCTTGGAGCCACACACCTGAGCCACCTGGGCACAGATACGCATGACTGTGCTGAGCTGGGGCCCACAGAGGTTTCCCAGAGAAGTCTGTTGCACCGTGTGCCTGGGCGATCTACAGGCAGCTACACACAAGTGCGCTGAGCTGCGTCCCACAGAGGTTTCCCAGAGAAGTCTGTTGTGCTGCATGCGTGCCTGTGCAACCTGAAGTCAGCTACACACAAGTGCGCTGAGCTGGGGCCGACAGAGGTTTCCTAGAGAAGTCTGTTGCACTGTGCGTGCACCTGGGCGACCTGCAGGCAGCTACACATGAGTGCGCTCAGCTGGGGCCCACAGAGGTTTCCCAGAGGAGTCTGTTGCATGCGCGCCTGGGTGACCTGTTTGCAGCTACACACCAGTGTGGGGGGCTGTGAGCTGGAGATGCGTGCGCTAATGTGAGTTCAGAGGTTTGCCGCTGGGGAGGGGGAGGCTTCACTTACTGCTGCAGGCACCGTGCTCCCTTGGTGGTGGAGGTCCTGGGTTTTTTTTTGCTGGAGTGGCTGCCAGGTTGTGCAGGCACTGTCCCAGGCCTGTCTGGGAGGTGGTGCGGATGAGTTCTTAGAAGAGGCCACTCTCCCCTTCAAGATGGCATGGGCTCCCTGCCTGAGTCCTGCAGTCCACAGTCCAGCGAGTGTTCACAGCGGTGGCAGTCTCTCCCTGTCCCAGAGAGCCTGGTCTTCCAGCTCCTGCTGCTCCTGCTGGATTTAACAGTCCCTCACTCACTCACACACACACCACACACCTCCACACACTCTCTTTTCATCCACTCACTCACTCACTCCCTATCCCTCACCTCCTTCTTGCCAGCCACCATTTTTTTCTCTCTCTTTTTCTCCTCTTTAATTTCTGATTTTGTTTATTTGTATCCTCTCCCTTTGCTTTTTGGTGAGCCTGGCTAGAGGTTCATCAATCTTGTTTATCCTTTCAAAGAACCAGCTTTTGGTTTCATCGATATTTTGTAGTGATTTTTTGGTCTCTATATCATTTATTTCTGCTCTGATCTTTATTATCTCCTTTCTGCTCACTCTGGGCTTTTCTTGTTGCTCTCTTTCTAATTGTTTGAGTTGTAGAGTTAGATGATTTACTACCATATTTTCCTATTTTTTGAGGTAGACCTATACAGCTATAAACTTCCCTCTCAGGACTTTTTTCATTGTGTCCCATAGAGTTTGGATTGTTGTGCTTTTGTCACTAGTTTCCAGAGTGTTTTTAATTTCTTCTTTGATCTCATTTGTAACCCAATTATTATTTAGTAGCATGCTATTCAGCTTCCAAGTGTTTGAGGTTTTTTTGTATTGTTTTTGTTGTAGTTTATTTGTAATATTATGCCATTGTGATCTGAAAAGATGCTTGATATGATTTCAATCTTCTTGAATTTGGGGAGACTTTGCCCGTGACCTAACATGTGGTCTATTTTTGATAATGTCCCATGTGCACTTGAGAAGGATGTATATTCTGTGGCTTTGGGGTGATATGTTCTGAAGAAGTCAATTAAGTCCATCTGAACTAGTGAGTCATTTAGGATTGCTGTTTCTTTGCTGAATTTTGTCCAGAATATTTATTGAGTGATGTTAGTGGTATGTTTAAGTCCCCTACTGGAGTTTTTTGTTTTTGTTTTTGTATTTGGGTGTTCCTGCATTGGGTGCATATATGTTTATCAGTGTTATATCCTCCCTTTAGTATTATGAAGTGGCCTTCTTATCTCTTGTTATGGTCTTCACTTTAAGGTCTATTTTGTCAGATATAAGTATTGCTACCCCAGCTTTTTATTTTCCTTTCCATTTGCCTGAAAGATATTTTTCCATCCCTTCACTTTCAGTCTGTGTGAGTCCCTTGTTCTGAGGTGGGTCTCTTGTAGACAGCATATATATGAGTCATGTTTTTGTATCCATTTAGCCACTTGATGTCTTTTGATTGGAGCATTTAGTCTGTTTACGTTTAAAGTTATTATTGAAAGGTACTTGTTTGAAGTCATTTCTCTTTTTGTGCCGGTGTTCTTTCTTATCTCTTTATTTCTTCTTTTTACAGCATTCCCTTTAGCGTTTCTTACATTGCTGGCTTGGTAGTGATAAACTCCTTTAGCCTTTTTTTTTTCTGCAAAGATCCTGATTTCCCCTTCAATTTTGGTTGATAGTCTTGCTGGATAGAGTATTCTTGGATTCAGTCCTTTGCTTTGTAATGCTTTGTATACCTCGTTCCATTCCCTTGTAGCTTGATGTGTTTCTGTTGAGAAGTCATTTGATAATATGATGGGGGATCCTTTGTATGTAACTCTCTGCCTCTCTCTTGCAGCCTTTAACACATTTTTTTTGTGGGAAACAAGGAAAATCAGATCCACCAGGGAGACTGTCAATGGACATGAGGAAACATACATTGGAACCTCTACTTGGAACCAGCAAAAATAAAAATGTTTTACATCGTTGTCATGTGTGTGCCGCCCATAAACTATGCAGTGAACTGCAGTACATGTGCAAGTTTTGCAATGTACCCCTGCACAAAGGAAGGTGTTTCGAACGCTACCACACAGTGGTGGGAAAATGCCCGCTTACAAAGTGTTAAGATTTTCTCTTTGTAGTGTACATATGCAAATGTTATTATGATATGTCTTGGTGTGGTCCTTTGGGATTCATCTTGCTTGGGACTATCTGTACTTGTGTAACTTTTTTCTTTTCCATATCTGGGAAGTTTTCTGTTGTTATTTCTTCAAATAGATTTTCTAATCCTTGCTGCTCTTCTTGTCCTTCTTGCAGCCCTATTATGTGTATTTTACTTCATTTCATGTTGTCCCAAAGCTTCCTTAGGCTCTCCTCCTACTTTTTAATTTTTTTCTCCAGTTGCTGTTGAGATTGAGCTTGTTTCTCTACCTTATCTTCTAACTCACTAATTTGGTCTTCTGCTTCTTCTAGTCTACTGTTGAAACCTTCCATGGTGTTTTTGATTGTAACTATATCACTTTTCATTTCTTCCTGATTCTTGCATAGGTTGTTGATTTTCTCATCTAGCTGGTGAATGAATTGTACAACCATTACTCTGAATTCTTTTTCTGTCATGTTGCATGCTTCAATTTAACTAATTTCCTTTCTTGGTGACTCCTCATTTTCTTTATTCTGGGGATTGTGTCATCTCCCCATTCTGACTGTGTCCAGAAGGTTCAAACATTGAGTTGTGTGGGCCTGGGCCATATGCAGTGGGAGCTTTTCACTACCCTAATGTCACTGAAGTGCTCTGACATTAAGATGTGTGGTTGTCATTGGTGGGAACCAGTCTTGCACAGAGTCAGTGTTGCCAGCACTCAGTTTGGCCTCGTATGCGCACTTAGAATCAGGGACCCCGGTTGCAATGAGCTGAAACAGAGATCCCCCTGGAGTGTGCTGAAAATCAGACCCCTCTAGCATGTGCTAGGAATCAAGAGTTCCCCAAGAATCCAGTATTGGCATCTCTGTTGCTTTGCGCAGCTTCGCATTGGAAATCAGGGTCCCTGCGTGCATGTGCACCAAGAATTGGAGTCACTGCCTCTTAACATGAATGCACTGGAAATCAGGGATCCTAGGCACAGGTGGTAATAAACAGAGCCAAGTCACTGGTGCTTAGTGCTGCCTCCCTCCCAGAGAATCGGGGTCCTGGAGCCCGTGCTGAGTTCGTGCATTCCTAGGCTCAAATTCCCATAGCCCCTGTGCTGCAGGGAACCGGTTCCCAGAGTTCGCGCATTCCCAGGCTCAAATTTCTATAGCAGTGCTGAGGCCCAAGTGAGGAGCGAGGGTTGAATTTATCAGTTACTATGGTGCTTCCTGCAAGCCTGCGGGGAGGGTGAGGGGCTCTGTTACTCCCAGAGATCTGATGCCAGGATGTCTGGATTCTTGTGTCCGTGGGTCTGTAGCTGTGGTTGCAGGTCTCTGTCCCCAGGGGCTTCAGGATCCTGGTTTGCATCTGAGACCAGACTGGGTGGTGTGCTGAGGCCAGGATCCTAGTTGCAAGTAGCTCTGTTTCTCAAGATGGTGTGGTTTCTGTGCCTATGCTGGCCACCCAGGAGTGTCTGCGCTGGGAGCGGGGCTCCACCATCTAAGACTGCTCAGTTTGACAGCTCCTTAGAAGACCTGCAGAATCTGTCCCTAGTTCATACACACGCACACACCACACAATCCACACACTCCTCTATTGCTCCCTGGCCCCCTCACACTCTCTCCCTCCCTACCTTCCTGCTGGTCACTATCATCTCCCTTAGCATATTACTCTTATATTATATTTGGTCTTCACTACTATTTCTGACAGAGTTTCTAAAACTTTTGGAATTTCCTGTGATGAGAGGGATCATGGTTTCTCTTGCTATCTTAATGAGATGACTATCGGAACACTTAATGATGGGGACTGGTTGCCAGGAAAATCAACCATGTGATTAGAAGGTTGGCACTTTCAGTCCCACCTGACTGACCTTCAGGGAGGGGAGAAGAGCAGGAGGTTGGTTCAATCACTAATGACCAATGATTTGGTCAATCATTTTTCTGAAATGAAACCTCCATAAAAACCCAAAAGGACAAGGGCCCAAGAGCTTCTGGGCTGGTGAACATGTGGAGATGCAGAGAGTGGCACACTTGGAGAGGGCATAGAGCTTTTTCCAGGCCTTTCCCTATGCATCTCTTCAATATGGCTCTTTCTAAGTTATATCCTTTTATAATAAGCCAGTAATCCAGTAAGTAAAATGTGTTAAGTGACAAAAATTTGACTGAGTAAACTTGGAAATCTAATTGACTTTATTCAATGATTCATGATCAGGGAGCATCAAATCTAGCAAATAGAAAGGAGTGCTGAGGACTGTACAAAATGGAAGGTTTTTAAAGCAGGGTGGGGGGTGGAACAAGGAAGTAATAAATTAGAAAAAGAAATTATTTAAAGAATGTCACCTCCCTTTCAGGGACAAAAAGGGCTATTTAGGCAGAATAACTTACTGGTGCTGACCAGAAAATTCTAGATTTGACATTCCTGGGGAAGATTGAAACTATTAAAGAAAAATTTTAACTTCCAAAGCTGAAAGTCTTTTTAAAGAAAAGGATTTATTAGGCCATTGCTAGCAAACAAACAAACAAATAAATAAATAAATCTGGTTTAGGGCATGGGGCATAAGCCATCAGCAGCATGGCTAAATAGAAAAGACAAATGTGTTCATCATCCCCGAGTTTTGCAAGTGGTTTTATATGTCATGTACAGGAGAGAAAGATGTAAGCTATTCTGAAAAATTTACATTAGCTACAGGCAAAGAGGATGGGAGAAGGTTAGGAAGAGCTTGTTCTAGGATAGGTCCAACAGAGTCCACAAAACTCATCCATAATAAGAAAATAGTAATATGCTAATTAGACTAGATGTCCTTTCTTCCATACAAAGCTGCAGCAGTTGGGGGCGGCAGCAGAGGCCCCTGGCCATGAAGTGGTGGTGGGTGGGGGCCGGGGCCAAGGCCCTTGCATGAATTTTTTGTATCGGGCCTCTAGTCTATAATAATAAAAGCATAATATGCAAATTGACTGAATGACCAAACAGCACAATGACCATCTGGATGACCTTCTGGATGACCACACCCAAGACGAGTGTGATGCTATTGGTTGGGGGCCTGGCCATCACCTCATGATCACCCTGCAGAGGGAGGCTCAGGCCACCAGCTGGCAGGGCAATTGATCAATTGGGGGGCTGCACGATCACCCCAAAGAGGGAGGCCCAGGCTACTGAACAGCAGGCTATGGCAGGTAGGTGGGACCTCCCACTTTGGGGCAATTGATTGCAGGGCTCTCAGACTGTGAGAGGGCACAGGCTGGCCTGAGGGACCCCTGCATCCTGAGTGCATGAATTTCATGCACTGAGCCTCTACTCTATAATAATAAAAGTGAATATGCAAATCAACTGAATGACCAAACAGCAGAACAACCATCCCAACGACCTTCTGGATGACCACACTATGACACCCACTGGCAACAGGCCAGCTAAGGCAAGTGCTATGTGATTGGTCAGGGGCCTGGCCATCGCCCCATGATCGCCATACAGAGGGAGGCCCAGGCCACTGGCTGGTGGGATGATCGATCAATCTGGGGACTCCATGATCATCGCAAAGAGGGAAGCCCAGGCCACCTATTGGCAGGCTGCGGCAGTGGGTGGGGCCTCTCTCTGAGAGGCGCATGATTTCCCTGCAGAGGGAGGGCTAGACCACTGGCCAATGGGGTGATCAATTGGAGGGGGGACTCCACAATTGCCCCAAAGTGGGAGACCGAGGCTCCCACCGCAGGTGGGCAGGACCTACCTCTTTGGGATGATCAATTGTGGGGCTCCTGGACTGTGAGAGGGCACAGGCCAGGCTGAGGAGCCCCTGACCCCTACAGTGCACAGATTTTGTGTACTGGGCCTCTAGTGTGTAAATAAGAAGTCAGGGTTCTTAGGTTTCTGGGGTTCCACAGAACATAGCTGTTTTCTCTCTCATTCTCCAGCCACTGTAATTTTAATTTAGAACATGGAACCTGCAATCGGGTATGTGCCCTGACCAGGAATAAAAACCATAGACCTTATTGTAGATTCTCACCAAAGGATATTTTTCCATTGATTTTTTTAAGAGAGAGAGAGAGTATGTGAGGGAGGGAGGGAGGGAGAGAGAGAGAGAGAGAGAGAGATTGATGTTGCCTCCAAAACACATCCTGACCCGGGCCAGGGATGGAGCCTATAACTGAGGTATGTGCTCTTTACCGGGAATGGTACAGGGACCCTTTGATCCACAGGCTGATACTCTAACCACTGAGTAAAATTGGTGAGGGCCAAAACCATCAACCTTTTGATGCATGGAATGAGGCTCAACCAACTAAGCTACATTGGCCAAGGTCCTGTTGTTTCTTTATGTTGTTGCTGTTAATCCTCACGAGGATACTTTTTTCCATTGGTTTTTAGAGAGAGTAGGAGGGAAGATGGGAAGGGGGGAGAGGGAGCAAGAGAGAGAAACATCAATTCATTGATTGTTTGCCTCCCATACATGCCCTGACTGGACCGGAGATCAAATCCACAACCCAGATTAATGCCTTTGGCCAAGAATCAAACCGGTGAACCTCCAGTGCATGGCTCAATGCTCTAATCCTTTCTTTTTTTTCTCCCTCCCTGCCTCCCACCTTCCCTCCCTCTCTTCCTCCCTTCCTTTCTCTTTATCTTTCCCTCCCTTCTTCCCTTCCTTTTTTCCTTCCTCACTCTTGTTCCTCCAAAGCCCACAAGCCACCTTTTTAAACACATGTTATTTTATTGCCCTAATTGGTTTGGCTCAGTGGATAGAGCCCCGGCCTGCAGACTGAAGTGTCTCGGGTTTGATTCTGGTCAGGGGCACATGCCTGGGTTGCAGGCTGGATCCCCAGTAGGGGGCATGCAGGAGGCAGCCTATCAATGATTCTCTCATCATTGATGTCTCTACCTTTCTCTCCCTCTCCCTTCCTCTTTGAAATAAAAAAATATTATTTTTATTGATATTAGAGAGAGAGGAAGGGAATGGGACAGAGAAGAAGCATCAATTGGTTGCCTCCTGTACACGCCCTGAGCAGGAATCAAACCCACAACCTGCATATGTGCCTACCGGGAATTGAACCACAACCCTTCAGTGTGTGGGATGACACTCCAACCAATGGAGTCACACTGGCCAGGGCTGTTATTTCTTTTTAACAAATGTTTCTGTGAATTGTGTGACCCGCTCTAGCAAATTAAAACCAGAGAGGGATTTGTTGGAACCTCCAATCTACAGCTGGTTGGTCAGAAGCACAGCAACTGGCATGTGAAGTATGTGTGAGGGTACTCTTATGGGACTAAGCCCTTAACTTATGGGATTTGACACTGTCTCTAGGTAGATAGTGTTAGAATTTAATTAAATTGTAGGATAACAAGCTAGTGTCTGAGAATTGCTTGTTGGTGTGTAGAAACCCTGATCCCCAAAGAATATGGGAATTGGGTGCAGAATCCTTTAATAAGTAAATATGAGGTTTAGTCCAGGCAATCTGTATCTAAGGAATGACCAATGCAGCAACACCTTCCCTCCCTGTACAGGGCCACAGTAACCACATAGACTTAAGCCAGCACTCCAGTAGTAATGCACTTGAGGATGCAACAAGCTACCAGCACTGCTTCCATTATTAGAATTCATTTGCCCAGCTATTGACAAGCTTTGGAAAAGCTATTTCCTAGGCACCTTGTTTCCGACAATGAGGGTGGCACTGTGAGTGTCAAGAATTTAGAAAGAAGCAGAAGAGCTGGTCATTAGCAGTCAAATCAAACATGAAACACTCGAAGAAATCAGATGGAAACTGACTTCAAAGAAAACTCAGTATTGCCTGATAAATTGTGTTATTTTATGCACCATGGCTAGCCTTCATGCCATGAAGATATGGCCATTCTAACAATGTCACTCTTACTGAACTCCAGGTGATAGCTGGCATGAGAGATAGAAATGACGTTGAACTTAAAGGAAAACAGCATACTGTACAAAATCCTCATCAAAACAAAATATAATACTAAGTGTATTTGAAGCAGAGTTCATAAAGCCATGTAAAATCAAACTCAATAGCTGGCATTCCATTAAAAAAAAAGAGCTTTCCTTTTTTACTCCCTTTTCTCTTGTTTATGGATTTTTATTTACTTAATGGGCTATAATCAAGTTCATAAATTATTGATGATAGAGGGAAAATAATTGTTTCAAGTAGTTTTTAAACACTCTAATTGTACAACTAGAAGGGTTAGAAGGGATCTACTCTAAAATAGGGACTGGCAAACTTTTTCTGTTAAGGACCAGTTAATAAATAGAGTCAAACCTCATAATTTGTGGATTTCCATATTTATAGACTTACCCACTTGCTAACATTTATTTGTAATCTCAAAATCAATACTCACAGCACTTTTGTGGTCATTCATGAAGTGGAAAAAAAATGAGTCCCCTGACCCACA
>PVJC01039596.1:0-16179 GCA_004026665.1 Murina feae | reverse complement strand
CTGTCCCGCCCTGCAGCCGCTCTGTGCACTCGGGAGGTCCCTCAGCCCGGCCTGTGCCCTCTCGCAGTCTGGGACCCCTCGGGGGATGCCCACCTGCTGGCGTGCCTGACCAGCCTGGGTGAGGGGCTCTAAGGCTGCCCACAGCTCCCATTGCCCAACGTCCCAGCAAGGCTGGCTGGACGCAGATTTCCGGAGTTTTCTCTCCTATAATTGATACTGTTCCTTGATACACTGTAATTGATACACTGTTCCTTTAAGGCGGCCTTCTAACTACTAACGAAGCCTCTGCTTCACCTCGCAGCGTCTATAATGAAACAATTGTTACTGTTACGGGTTAGGCCTGAGCTGCTCTCTCCTTCAGCTCCGGAGGATTCTATGATTGTTACAATGTTTCAAAAAGCTGTGTTTCGCTAGAGGCAGTTTAATCGGAGCTGAGCTGAAGGGCTCAGCTTCACTTTTGCTGCTGCCGCAATGGAAAGGGCTGTTTACTCAGGTCCGGGAGTGGCGGCCGCCATGTTGGCCGGGCTAATTTGCATACAGCTGCTCTGATTGGCTGGTGGGCGTGGCTTACCCTGTCTCGGAGAAACGGTTAATTTTAATATTTCGCTTTTATTAGTTTAGATAAAAAAAGTTCCATCATTCCGATGTATGTATATGTGTGCTTTATGTTTTTTATTATTTATTTACCACAAGGTCAGGAATTACCTTTCTTTTATTTATTTATTTATTTATTTATTTATTTATTTATTTATTTATTTTTACTGTTTCACTTCATTACTGCTGTGTATGTGCTCCATGTGAGTGATGTAGGTGCTTATGTGGGTGGGTTCTGACTTATGGTGAAAACTGCATTACTTTGCGCCATAGGAACAGGTCTCTGACATAACCAAAGGACCTACCGTAATTAGTATTAAGATGAAATTACTTGTTTTCTTATCTGTCATGACACATATGCGCTCTATCCTCCTATCCCTTCAACCTCCATTCCAGCTAAACTCTACTCCTTGAGAGCAGAGTTAAAAAATGTTTAATCATATATAAGAAAAGCCTAATATGCTAAGTGTCCAGTCATCTGTTCAACCAAACCATAATATGCTAATGATGTGCTAAGGCTGCTCAACCTCTTGCTATGACTTGCACTGACCACCAGGGTGCAGGCAGTCGATCGGTCAACCAGTTGCTATGACGTGTACTGACCACCAGGGGGCAGATGCTCCGACCAGTTAGCTTGCTGCTGGGATCTGGCCAATCAGGACTGAGCGAGATGGGTTGGACATGTCCTAGAGCACTCCCACAGTCCCTCCCCAGCTGGCCAACCTCCTGCGACCCTACCTGGCCCCGATTGTGCACCAGTGGGGTCCCTCGGCTTGGCATGCGCCCTCTCACAATCTGGGATCCTTCAGGGGATATCGGAGAGCCAGTTCCAGCCCTATCCCACAGTCCAGGCCGAGGGTCCCCACTGGTGCATGAATTCATGCACCAGGCCTCTAGTAATTAAATAAAATCCCTGTTCCTAAACTATGGCTGTGTACCCTAGACAGCTCATGTATCTTCTACGCCTCAGCTTCCTTACCTATAAAAGACTATATTCTCTCAAGTATTATTAAATTGGCCTCCTAAAAAAAGTAATAAAATTGAACTGATGAATATATTTCAGAAATTAAAATGGCAACCATTCTGTCATTGTGCATGCACTATAGATATCATATGAGCATATCCAATTAAACGAACTGTTCAGAATTTTAATTCTCTAATAGTAGAAGGTCAGATTAGATGCTCTTTAAAGATCTTGTCTGGGACTGCCTTCACTTTACAAAAAGGAAAATTAAAAGCTAAAGACACTAAATAAATTTATTTTTGGCAAGGTTCCTATCTCTTAACATCATTAAGCCAACCGGCTTCTAAACTAAGGCTCTATCCACTTAATGTTATTACTTCTCATATTTCATTGAGAATTCCTATTACCTTTTGAGGTCACTGAAGAATATATTGAAGTTTGTCACTGTACCTATTTAAAACACTTTCAAACATTAGAAGAGAGCCAATATTGCTAGAAAATCCATGCCAATTATTTCCTCTATTCTACGCTGCAAAGGAATTTAGCAGAAAAATTTAGTTTTCTGTACTTTCACTAAGGCCTAAAGTGGTGATGAAATACTTGTAACAAATATTATTATTCATCCATGGCAATTTTTACTTGAATATTAACTGGAACAACTATATACTGGCTAGAGCTTAAATATTTGTGTTTTTGAAACCTATCTTATCACTTGCTTAAACCATATAAAACTGCAATAACTATGTATGGTACCAGCTGGGAAATATTGAGGGAAACTATGAGAAGTATATGACTGTCTGACCTGGACAGTGTTGCTCAACAGTTAAGCATTGGCCCTTATACCAAAAGGTCACAGATTCAATTCCAGGTCAAGGGCAAGTACCTGGGTTTCAGCTCTCAACCAGTGGATATATCTTTCTCACAATGATTTCTGTCTCTGTCTCTCCCTCCCTTCCCTCCATCCCTGACTCCCACTCTCTGAAAAGCAACGGGAAAAATATCCTCAAGTGAGAATTAACAAAAACAACAACAATAAAAAAAAAAACCCAAAACATTGTACTAAGCTGTACACCTGAAGCAAGTAACAAAATAAAACTGGAAGAAAAAATATACAAAATTGCCATTTTTATAGGTTAAAAATCATAATCATATGGTTCAATGAAGTTAACTTTTACTCTTTTATAAGTAACTTACTAAATTTTGTTTAAACTTAAAATATAGTTGCTTATCAGTTAACACTTCCTACCTATCTATCTCATATATACTTATGTTATAAATATTGTAACAGACAGAAATGGAAACTGCTATTTAATAAAAGTTTTACAACTTTGGTGATGCTATGGTATTACAATTTTTTAAAAATTCTTTCAAGTAGTTTTATGTTCACAGCAAAATTGAGAAGAAGGTTCAGAGATTTCCCACATACTCCCTATTATACAAGTAGAAATACAACGTAAGTTTATTAACTTAATGAAATAGGGAAACAACAATGTGTTAATAGGTGTTTAAAAACTGGTTTTAAATATATTTTTATTGATTTCAAAGAGGAAGGGAGAGGCAGAGAGAGACAGAAACATCAGGGATAAGAGAGAATCATTGACTGGCTGCCTCCTGACGCCCCACACTGGGAATTGAGCCCGCAACCCAGGCATGTGCCCTGACCGGGAATCGAACCATAGCCTCCTGATTCATAGGCTGACCCTCAACCACTGAGACCCACAGGCCAGGGTAGAATTTGGCTTTAACTAATACTACATAGCTCGGGAACGTTGTCTGGCACATTGCAGATAGAAATTCACATGTTCACAGGCGTTCTTCAGAAAGGTTTACAGAGATCCAAGATGGTGGCCGACAGGACAGCAGTGAGTGTGCGTGAGAGAAAGGGCAGTGTGTAGGGCGTGTGTATGAGGGAGGGACAGTTACATTCCACAGGGCTTTTGGGGTCTGGCGGACCAGGTTCCTCTAGCCGGGCAGACACTACTACCGCTGCACTCTCCCCGGGAGGCCGGCTCTGCTGCAGAGACGGCGCCATCTCCACGGGAAGAGCAGCTGTGCCTAGGAGTCCAGCTTCACCTCCACTCGGGGAGACCTGACTCCACCCGGACCCGACAGCCACACCTGCCAGGGTCCAGCTTCCTCTGCTGCGAACCCACAAACACTGAGACTCCAGCCTCCCCGGCTGCAGGCGCCTAAACAGTTTGTCCAGGTGCAAATGGCGGCTGAATAGGCGGACGGGTCTGGCACCTTCTCACAGAGCAGATAGAAGAAACAGCTAAATCGAATAGCATCCACCCGGAATTGGCGAATTAGACACAGCTGAAGAGACGATCGTGGATGGAAAATTCAGGGTGCATGGAGAGGTGGGATTGGGGACCTGGCTGGAAGGAAAAACGCGCACAGCTGGGAACAGAGTGTCAGAGGGATACTGCGCTGCACCAAGTTCGCGTACATTGGGGACACGTGTAGCGTTTGACTGTGGAAGAGGGTCCACAGGGCTGCTGGCAGGGGGGGACTCCAGAACTAAGCCCACAGCCGTGGGAGGCTGTGTCCAGAAAGGCAGCCTAAAGTTCTGCACGGCCCCACAGTGCCAGGGGGAGAGACAAAGCAGTGGTAACTATGGGGTAGCAAGCTACGGTTTTCAAAACTGCCTGGTACTGGCACAAGAACAGACATAGACCAATGAAAGAGAACAGAGAACCCAGAAATAGACCCAAGTCATTATGTTCAATTAATATTTGAAAAAGGAGGCAAGAGCATACAACAGAGTCAAGACAGTCTCCTCAATAAATGGTGCTAGAAAATTTTGTCAGATACATGCAAAAAAATGAAACTAGACCACCAACTTACACTACACACAAAAACTAATCCTAAATGGTTAAAGGACTTAAATGAAAGATGAGAAACCATAAAATCTTAGAAGATTCCATAGGCAGCAAAATATCAGATATATGTCATAGCAATACCTTTACTAATACAGCTCCTAGGGAAATGGAAACGAAGGAGAAATAAACAAATGGGACTACATCAAAATAAAAGGCTTGGGCACTACCATCAACAAAACAAGAAAGCCCACTGCATGGGAGAACATATTTACCAATGTTATCTCTGATATGGGTTTAATCTGCAAAATTTACAGGGAACGGATACAATTTAACAAAAGCAAGATAAACGATTCAATTTAAAAAAATGGGCAAAGGACCTAAATAGACACTTTTTGAAAGAGGACATACAGAGGCTGAGAGACATATGAAAACATGCTCAAAGTCACTAGTCATCCGAGAGATGCAAATCAAAACAACAATGAGGTACCATTCTCACACCTGTGAGAATGGCTACCATGAACAAATCAGCAAACAACAAGCGCTGGAGAGGATGTGGAGAAAATGTGCACTGCTGGTGGGAATGCAGACTGGTGCAGCCACTATGGAAAACCAGTATGGAGTTTCCTGAAAAAGTTAAAAATGGATCTCCCATTTGACCCAGTAATCCCACTTCTAGGAATATATCCCAAGAAAGCAGAAACACTAATTAGAAAGAATATATGCACCCCTATGTTCATAGCAGCACAATTTACAATAGTTAAGATTTAGAAACAGCCTAAGTGGCCAGTGGTGGGGGAAAAAGACATACATAATGCTTTAAACAATAAAGAAAAAAAAAGGTTAATAGTAATCCAGTACCAGTTCTCTAAAGAAATCTGTGGTTGTTACCAAAGAAAACTGTTTTCACATATCCTATACACGCATTTGCTTCTGAACAAATGCCACACATACCACTTTATGTTTATCATAAATGTTTGTACATGGAAAGAATATTTTTTAAAGAAGAAGTACAGGGAATAAAACCTGGAATAATGATCACGGATGACAGGATGTAAAAGATACACCAATGGAATTATGCCTTTCTTCTTTCTGCTGACAAATATGTCTTTATGAAAAAGTGTTTCAAACTTTGGGGTTAGAAATGTCATAAGAGAAGGCAATAATTAAAAAAGTTGGGAGAAAAAACAAAACCAAATCTTTATTGAACATTAGCTAGGGTTCTAGTATGATTTCTCATGTATTCCTCACAACAATTGGATTGAAGAAGTGTTATTTAACAACTTAAGGTTCAGGAAAGAGAGCATAGAGAAATTAAGTAATCTGCCTACAGAAGGTAAATAGAGGAACACAAGTTCAAACACACTTGATAATTCTAATATCTTTGCTCTTTCTCTCACATCATGCTTATAACATAAACTTAAAACAGTGCACAAGAGAAGTTATTTTAAGCATGTAGGATTAATCAATAATAATCATAATTACTTTTCTCTGTCATATTTTCCTCACCTACAAATTAGGAGAGAATATTTCTAAACATAAATGTGCAAGGTTGATATAGGAAATAACAAAAGGGTGGTAACACATGAACAGAACCTCACTTAATGTATGTATTCAGAGAGAGAGATGATGATTAAATTTTATCCCAGGACTACTTTGTTTATCTCTGTTTAGTAACTTAACTATATGGAGGACCCATATTAAAATATGAAAAAAGGGTGCTGATGAAACAATCACTACAAGCTCATTCAATTCACATTTATTCTTAGGGAATGAAAGTTGGGCTTCCAACTCAAACAAATATTCAAAATTTCTATGGATTATTTCTTCATAAAATAATATTCGTTAACATTAATATTCATTAGCCAGTGGTTATATCTCCCTATTTTAGTGATAGAGCCTCTGATACTTTTCGAATTAATACAAACTATGAATATTAATGGAAGAAATTTTAATTAAGTTGCAAAATTATAGTATTAGAGACACAGAGATTCTGAAAGGTCCCAGTGTTATTTAATGATTTTAAAAAGTTGTATTACAAGGTTTTACATTAAATGTTTGTATTCAAATATATCAGTCAATAAAAATAAGAAATCAAGATTTTAAACAATTATGGTGAAAAAGCACAATCTCCCTCAGATTTCTTCAGAACCCCAGTAAAGAAATGCATACACAGTAAAAATCAAAAGTGTACTAAAGTATCAGATGAAATGGGCAAATTAAAATAATTGGGAATAAAAAGACAATCCTAATAGAAAACTATCTATATATATAAAAACCTAAGCAACCGAACGCCGGAACAACTGGTCACTATGACGCGCACTAAGCACCAGGGGGCAGACACTCAATGCAGGAGCTGTCCTCTGGTGGTCAGTGTGCTCCCACAGCCAACCTCCCACAGCCACCCATCTCCCCGGTCCCTCCCTACTGCTGGCCAATCTCCCGCAGTCGTTCCTCGTCAGGCAGGAAGGCCCCAGCTGGCAGGTAGAAGGCCCCCACCTTTTCACAAATTTCATGCACCAGGCCTCTAGTCTATATACATAAAAAGCTAATATGCTAAGTGTCCAACCATCCTACCGGTCGCTATGTTGTGCACTAACCACCAGGGGGCAGACACTCAATGCAGGAGCTGCCATGACATGCACTGGCCATTTACAGAGAAACAGCACCGCAGACCTGGCACCCAGAGAGCAACACTCAGCTTCTCCCAAATGGGACACAGTCTCCACAACTATCCTGGAGCGACAACCCACCAAATCATAGCCGACACTGCCGAGAACCCATGGCACAAAATGTGGCCCACAACCCAACCCAGAAACGTTGGCTGTGGGCACCAGGTAATGACATCACGTAGCAACACCTGGCCATCTTCTCCCTAGTGACTAGCATCCTTGGAGTTTTTTAAGCCCAGGAACATGACTTGCTTTATAACCTAGGGTGCAAACATTTCACATTTTAACCAAATGTTTGTGAAGTATTTTCCCATGCCTCATCTCATTTGATCCTCACAGAAGTCCTAGAGTAGGTAGATAGGAGACTCGGTGGAATCCTATTTTCTTTTCATTAGCCGGAAAACAGAGATTTAGAAAGTTTAGAAACTTGACCTGATTGAAAAGGAGAAATGGTGGACCTTGAAAATGACTTTAGGTTTTCTCGCTGCGCAGAATATAGTCAAACACTGCTGCAGTTAAATATTTTACCCTTTGTTCTCCTTGCATGATCTGCTTTGTATTGATATTTACTGCTGTGTTGCTGACATTACCTGAAAGAGAAGTTGGGGTGCTTCACTGGGCTGGAAAAGGTTAGCTACATCAGAAAGGAGGTCTAATTAAGCAAGTTTATCTACATATATAAAGCTCTTGCTAGTGCCAAACGACGCTTGTGTTTCGATCTGTCACTGTTGCTCTTGAATTTGGTTGACACTTCTATTACAGAGACAGGGCAAAGAGCAATAATAAAATATTTCTTCTAATTAATTTCCTTTCAGTGTACACAAATTCATGCACCAGGACACTAGTGCATAAGAACCAAATAATATTATTCTTATATTTTTGTCTAACAAAGTTTTTTATTTGGGGGTGAGTGTGAGGGGGTACACGTATATTACCAATGTATTGCTTATCTTTTTCACTGTGGCTTCCAGAAATACAAGGTATATGTCTTGGTATGAACCACACTGCTAAATATTATTTATTTAGTTGACAAATAAGGAATGTTATGCTGAGCATAAGGCTAGGTCCTGATAATTCTCAAAATGCCGGAAAAAAAGAACTATACAAGCCTCAGTGATTATATATGAACTAGAGGCCTGGTGCACGTATTTGGCCAGCCCTGCCCTGTGGTTGAACTCCTGGTCGAGGGGACAGTTTGCATATTAGCCTTTTATTATATAGGACTAGAGGCCCAGTACACGAATTCGTGCATGGGTGGGGTCCCTCATTATGGTGGCAATCAGGGCTGATCAGGACCAGCTGGCTAGGGGGAGAGACCACTGGAGGTTGGCTGCCAGAGGGAGGTTGGCTGTGGGAGTGCACTGACCACCAGGGGGAAGCTGCGTCACAGCTTCTGGCCAGTCATCCAGTTTTAAGGATGGCTTAGGCTTTTATATATATAGAAAAGATATCAAAGTAAGGAAAACACAAATAAATGTAGCAAGATTCCAATAAAAGATACCTGACAATGCATTTCCACGATGAGCCATCTTGATCATCTTGTTCTTCTATGTACATTCTGACATTGTGATCTTGATCCAACTGGTACCAGTACATGAGGCCATCTTTGTCTCGACCAATTGGCTGGAGACGCATGGTATCAGCATCTTCCTCATTGATAATGTTCTTGAATTTGAGATTGTCATCAAACTGACACTCACAGAGGTACTGAAAAATAGTTAGAACTAGGCTTAAGATACCCCACAAAATGTTTCTTCATTACAGTTAAATGTGATATGTTTAACCACAGAACTGCTTCAAGGACAGAAACAGAAAGAACACATACAGTTTATTAATCTTTTACCATTTTCTCCTCCCATTTTTACAATCTGCTTAGAACAACTAATTTAAAAAGATAAATTTCAAGTTAACATGTTACTTTAATGTTACATAAATTTATGGTTTCAATACAATCAAACAATCAATGACACAAAAATCAAGTTATATTTCAAAAGCACTGACTCTGTTTGCAATAAGTCACCCAAAATGTTTCATGGTATAAATTTTTCACTGATTCTTTCTCTCTTAAAGCTTTTAAATGAACATTATTCTTGAAATGGCTATCTGTTTTTCAAAGCCTGAAATATATGCAGTTTTCAAGGAAGGTAGTCTGAATGACAGCTGCCTCTAAAGAAGTATCTTAATAAAAAGATATGTGCATTGCTAAATGAGGAACTGACTTAACTTTTTGTTAAATATTTTTATATATGATTAGGGTGTAAAGTCTGGATTCTTCCCTGAGTCTCTCTGCCTGATCAGATAATACATGAATTTCCTATCACAGTCTCTTTGTTTTTGCCTGTGTTACTTAGCCCAGCAGTCTCTTTTTTGTGAAAAGTATTGTTTTCCTTCATTATGCTGGCTACCTTGCTAATAATTAGGGCCAACACTCTGAAATGGTTAGTAAGAGAAAGGGAAACTCAAACTTGAAAATAGATCTACTTTGAGGAGACCTATTTTATTTTAATCTAGTTGGTTGGGTTATGTGGCATGCCCCTAGTCATCTGGAAAACTATCAAATTACTTAGTAAATCAGTAAAAAGATTAACCAGTTTACAGTATGTGTTAGCAATGACTGTGAAGGCTAAAAACAATGAATTAAAATTAATTTGGGGCAATTGCTTGTCCAATTCTACTACAGTCCCTATAAGCCCAGATAATTAAATCTAAATATACTTTTATATTAAAACAAAACCACAAAGAATAATTTAAATAATAGAATTTTGTCACCAAAAAAAAAAAAAGAAAGAAAGAAAAAAATATAATATCCTTTTCTAATAATAACAGAAATGTCGACTTTCTAGTTATTTTTCCAATTCAACCAGGAGTGAAAGTGAATTTTTTAATTAAAATAATTGTAACAAATAATAAACTTATTACCTTTAGGAGAGCTAGCTTGCATTCAACACTCATTTCGAGATAGCCTTTCTTCTCCATCTCCCATGCCCAAGTGCTATTAAACTCTTGGCATATCTGTCAGAGAAAGTTAATATCTTAATACATAAAAGTTTTATTTAATAGATAGTTTTGCTGTATGATTATGGTAAGTATTCTTGATGTTATATGTTTATAAAGGAAAAAGACTGTAACAAACAATGCAATGAATTCCAACCCCAAATGCATACTACTTAAACACACCGAAATGTTTATTGCTGACTACTGACTGATCTAAGGTAAGTACCGATCTCTGAAGCTCTCTCCTCTGGTTCTCAAAAATATTATACATATTTTTGTGACACATTTTCTCAGAAGCAAGTAATTATCTGATTCTGTCTCTCTATTTGGCCTGGAAGTTCCTGGATAGCAAGCACAATAGTTTATTAATATCTATGACTAGAACAAAATTAAAAAAACATGCCAAACTATAGGCATATTTAAAATCAAGCAACTTTGCAACTAAATGTTCTCCTATTGATGGGTAGATTTCATTACTTCCTATTTCAGACTTTCTATATCAGTGGTTTTCAACCTTCCTAATGCTGCGACCCTTTAATACAGTTCCTCATGTTGTAGTGACCCCAACCATAAAATTATTTTCATTGCTACTTCATAATTGTAATTTTGCTACTGTTATGAATCATTCATAATGTAAATATCTGATATGCAGGATGTATTTAGGTGACCCCTGTGAAAGGGTCGTTTGACCCCCAAAGGGGTCACGACCCACAGGTTGAGAACCGCTGTTCTATATAACTAGAGGCCTAGTGCACAAAAATTTGTGCACTCGGGTGTGTGTGGGGGGGTGTCCCTCAGCGCAGCCTGTTCCCTCTTGCAGTCTGGGACCCCTTGGGGGATGTCCACCTGCTGGCTTAGGCCCATTCCCCGGGGTATCGGGCCTAAGCTGGCAGTCAGACATCCCTCTGGCAGCTTGGAAGCCCTCAGGGGATGTCCACTTGCCAGCGGGGAGAAGGCCTAAGCTGTAGTCGGACATCCTTAGTGTTGCTGAGGAGGCAGGAGAGGCTCCTGCCATCACCGCTGAACTGGCAGCCGTCAACCTGGCTTGTCGCTGAGCAGAGCTCCCCCTGTGGGAGCACACTGACCACCAGGGGGCAGCTACTGCATTGAGTGTCTGCCCCCTGGTGGTCAGTGTATGTCATAGAGGCCAGTCATTCCTAGTCATTATGCTATTAGGGTTAATTTGCATATTACCCTTTTATTATATAGGATACTAGACTAGCCCTGGTGCACGAAATCATGAAGGGGGGGGGGTGTAGGGGGGGAAGTCTCTCAGCCCAACCTGCACCCTCTCGCAGTCCAGGAGCCCTTGGCGGACATCCCTGTCACAGTCTGGAACCCGTCGCTCTTTATTGCCTGCCTGCTTGCTGCTCCTTACCACTCAGCTCACTGCTCCTTAGCACTGCTGTGGAGGTAGGAAAGGCTCCCGCCACTGGCACTGCATTCGCCAGCTGTGAGCCCGACTTCTGGCTGAGCACTGCTCCACCTGTGGGAGCGCACTGACCACCATGGGGCAGATCCTGTATTGAGTGTCTGTCCCCTGGTGGTCAGTGCACATCATAGTAACTGGTTGTTCTGGTTGTTCGCCATAACAGTCACTTAGGCTTTTATTATATAGAAGGCATAAATGTAAATGTCTAGATTTCTTTCCATATACAAGTGTTCCAGGAAAACCAGAGCCACCTAGAAGACTGAGAACAGATTTAGACAACCACTCTACTCAATAATAGGGACTAATCAGGAGAAATGCCATGGGTTCTATGACCTGTGAGCCAGTTTCTTTAGCTATTAAAAGGAGAACAAGAGTAATACTGATCTTAAAGGTTATGAAACAAGGCCTAGCTGGTTTGGCTAAATAGATAGAGCATCGGTCTGCTGACCAAAGGGTCCCAGGTTCGATTCCTGTCAAGGACACGGTACCTTGGTTGCAGGCTCCTACCAGGAACCCTGGTTGAGGTGCGTGCAGGAGGCAACCAAACGATGTGTTTCTCACAAATCAATGTTTCTTTCTGTCTTTCCCTCTCTTCCACTCTCTCCAAAAGATCATTGAAAAAATGTCATTGGGTGAGGATTAACAACAACAAAAGGTTATGAAATAGACATAAAAATATTAAGTACCTAGCAACTTCAATAAAATCTATGTTTATTGCCTTTAGTACCTGGATTTGTTTATCCTAAGAAATCATTCATATTGAAATTTTTATTTTAAAAATGAGAAACATGAAATTAAGAAAGATTCATTTATCCAGTGAGTCCTCAAATATTTACTGAGTACCTACTAGTAGCTGTCAGTAGCTTAAGTAAAGGAGGTGGGGAAGACAGACAACCTGCTATCATGGACCTTACATTGTAGGAGGTAGTCAGACAGGTAAAATTTTAAATAATCAAAAGTAGCTCGGCTGGTGTGGCTCAGCGTGGTCCCATGCACTAAGAGGTCACCAGTTTGATCCTGAATCAGAGCACATGTCCAGGTTTTGGCCTCTATCCTCAGGAGAGGCAGCCAATGTTCCTATCTTTTTCCCTTTCCCTTCCTCTCTATCTCAAAATCAATAAAAACATAAAATAGTTTTTTCAAGTAAAGACAAATACTATACTTAAAATAAAGTGTGATAGTTTGGGAGCTATTTTGTATTGGGTGCTGAGGGGAAACCTCACTTTAATATTTATTTTTAAGTATTTGTTGACTGAATTTGAGAGAGAGAGAAAGAGAGAGAGAGAGAGAGAGAGAGAGAGAGAGAGAGAGAGAGAGAGTTGTTGTTCTACTTATTTACACATTCATTGGTTGATTCTTTTATGTGCCCTGACCAGGGAGCAAACCCTCAACTGTGGCATATAAGGACAATGCTCTAACTGAATGAGTTACCTGTCCAGGGTGGAAAACTTCATTTTAAAAAGTTGACAGTTGACACAAAAAGTTGAGACATAAAATAGAAATGAGCCACAAGATGATCCAGAGAAGAAACAGGCTAGCAAAAAGACCTTAAGGTTTGGCAAATTAGAAAAAGAGAAAAGATTCATCAATATAAATGAAGTGCAAGAGCAATTTTCAACTTGTGTGTGTTTGTGTTACAAGAATTTTTAAAACATGCAATGCTTGACTATTTTAGTCAGGGGCACTGACCTCTTTTCCCTTAGATAGTCAATCAATTAAATAAAAGACAACAGCCAACACAACACAACAATAACTGTCCAATGTGAATGGATCAAAATTATACCTTTTTTTTTGTCAGATGAGCAAAAAATATTACATATTTTTTTGGTGTGCGCAGAATTTTAGTAATCGGTTTGTGTGCCATGAGGTAAAATGGTTGAAAACTGCTGAAGCAGAATAAGGGAGTGTAGTAGGTAAAGTTAACAAGGTAACCAAGAACAAAAATATATAGGCCAGTGTAAGGAATTAAGATTTTATTTCAAATATGATGAGAGGCCAATGGAGTGTTTTATTTTTCATTTTTTTAAAAATATATTTTATTGATTTTTCACAGAGAGGAAGGGAGAGGGACAGAGAGTTAAAAACATGGGTCAGCTGCCTCCTGCACACTTCCCACCAGGGTCATGCCCGAAACCAAGGCACATGCCCTTGACCGGAATTGAACCTGGGACCCTTCAGTCTGCAGGCCGACGCTCCATCCACTGAGCCAAACCGGTTCTGGCATTATTTTTCATTTTTAAAATATTTCTTTTTATTGACTTCAGAGAGGAAGGAAGAGGTAGCGAGAGAGATGGAAACATCAATAATTAGAGAGAATCATTGATCGGCTGCCCCTTGCATGCCGTACTGGGGATGGAGCCCAGGACTCAGGCATATGCCATGACTGGGAATTGAACTGTGACCTCCTGGTTCATAGGTCGATGCTCAACCACTGAGACACACTGGCCAGGCCCAATGTAGTGTTTTAAATTGGTAAATTTGTCATTTATGTTTCAAAAATAGTTGTTGTATTAAAAAAAAAAAGATTGTAGAGGGGAAAGAATGTAAACTAAAACACCAATTTTAAGGCAAGATATAACGATGACAAGATATAATGATGGTAGTAGTAGTGGTAACAGAAAGAAGTAGACAGCTGTATTTTAGAGGCAGAATCATAAGGACTTTTGATAGAATGGATGTGGATGGAGGGTGATTGGAAAGAAAACCCAAAGGTCACATCTAGATTCCTTGGCATGAAAAGATGGAAGAATAAAAGATAGTAAGAGAATACCTGAGAGAGTGGAGTTAACAAGAGGTCTCTAATGAGCTTGAGGTAAGTGTCTTTGCTCAAAGTTACTGTACTAAGACTCCTGGTTTATAGATCTTTCCACTGGATCTTTTCAAATCTGAGTCAAGAAGAATTTATGGCTGCCTGTGACAAAGTATGAAACATACAGCAAGTACAAAACAAATATCTGATGAATAAAATGAAAGACATATAAAAATGCTTTCATTTAAAAATTCTATTAACTTATAATTTCTACAGCCAACACATCTTAAAGAATATTATAAATTCTTACCACACTAATAATAGCTAGCATTTATTTCATGTTTGCCATGTGCCGAGTATTGTTCTAACTGCTTTAATATATATTAACTCAGTCAATTCTCACAAGTGTTAGACAGATGCACTGCTATCCTCAGGAGGGTATGTGCTTTAGCTAAAGAATAAGAGAAATAGGAATTACTATCTTTAGTCATTTCTGGTGAAATCAGTATATATTTAAGATACCAATCAGGTCAGCTGTCACCAATGATGATATGGACAAGGGTCAGACTGAGAATTATAAATCATCTAACTCCATTATTTATACTCAAATTACACCCCACCAAGTCGCCCTGATCTAATATTTAAATATGTCCAACTGTTTTATAAATAATATTATTTCTGGAGGACTGAACCAGACATTTACTGAGCACATTAAATACTGGGGGAGGGGGGGAGGGGCAAAAATGAATTAACAGTCAGTCTTAGCTCTAGGAAATTCAGAATTCAGAAGGAAAAAAGGGAGGGGGCATACAAAGTCATGTAAACAAGTAATCAGTGAGTTATCTACCAACTAAGTAACTGATATAATTATAAACTATGAAAATACAGAGGAGATAAACCATAATTCAGCCTATGGATAAAGGAAAATTAAAGAAGATTTTATTCAAGTGATGACATTTATTCTAGGATCTGAAGGATGACTGAGGTCTTACCAGACAAGGAGATAAAGAGCATTTCAGTGGACATGACCACAAAACATTTCCCCAATAGGTTTTTTTTCTGCTATGTTGGTAGCATAGCATTCAGCCTACTGGGAACATTTTACTAACCTAGATTTACATTGCTAGATCACAGTCCATTATAAATATAACACAAGCTATAAATTTCTGTAATAGCTGTTGGGAATCAGATTTGATGACAGCCATCTTAGATGTCTGGGGCTTGATGTCCTTTGTCTAGCAAGTCCTCAGTTACCATACAGTTTGTGATCATGATAATCTCTATTCCTATTATATAGGACTGACTGAAATGACATCAAGATTGAGCAAAAAAGGGAATAAGATGATTAAGACTCAAACTCAGGAGGAAATAAGGCAGTGGAAGAACTCTGAATGTGTGAAATTCCTTAAATAAAAGTTTATTAAATTAAAAAAAAAAAGCATTTCAGGAAGAAAAAACCACAATATGTAAAGCAATAGGAATGTGAGTGATGATGTGTCAATATGAAGGTGAAGAGAGGAACTCTTCATGTTGAGTCCTAGAGCCCTGGAGCTTGAGGATTTGGGGCCGGGAAAGGGTGGAGACAAGGCTGTGAAAGTAGATCATGGTTTATAAATATGGGGACTCAATATGTGTTTGGAAGAAATGATGGGAAATAGTTCTGTTGCACTGTGCAAGACAGACAGGAGGATAAACTCTAAGGTTAAAGAGACCAATTAAAGCCTGTTTTGCAACAATTCAAGAGAAAGGTAATGAAGCCTGAGTTAAGCTTGGCCGAGGATAGTCTAGAAAAGGCAGATTCTGATTGGTAGTGCATTTATCTTACAAAAGCAGTAACATTTTATGTTTAATACTAGAGGCCAAGTGCACAAATTCATGCATGTGTGGGGTCCAGTTTGCCTGCCTGATGGGTGCCAATTGGGCCAGGCCAGCAGTGGGGGGGGGGGGGGGGCCCC
>PVJC01039595.1:0-16195 GCA_004026665.1 Murina feae | reverse complement strand
TAGCTATGGGATATAAATTAGTGAATAAATACCAGCAAAAACCCTGCCCTCATGAAGCTTGTAGTCTAGTCTGAGGAGTCAGACAAAGGATAACGTAACTAAGTAAATTAGATAGCATATTACACAGTGGTTGCTCCATGAGGAACAAATAAAGCAACATGGGTCATGTGAAAATTCAGTTTTTAAAGTGGAAATTTTAACAAACACAGAAGTCGTCACTGGCAATGTACTATTTCAGAGAGTGAGCAGTGTGTATACAGAGGGAAGAGAGGTCTATGCAGAGAGAATAGCCAATGCAAAAGCGGGGTTGCAGGAGCGCACCTGGAATGTTTGAATGACAGCAAGGAGGCCACCTTGGATGTGAAATGAACAAATGGGATAGAAATAGAAGATGCACCCAGAGAAATAGTGTAGGTCTAGAGTGGAGAACTTTCTAGGCCATTTAAAGAGCTTCAAATTTCTGACTTCATGGGCTGGTCAACCACTGGGGATCTTAGCAGAAAAAGTTTCTTGATTTATGTTTCCACAGGATCATAGTGACTGCTCTATTGAAAATAAAATATAAAAGGGCAAAGCAGAAACAGGGACACCAGTTGTAAAGTTGTTGAATTACTTTAGATTAAAGATGATAAGCACATGGAACAGGTGGTAGTAGTGGAGATTATGAGAAATACAGTTCCTCTTCACTTAACATTGTCAATAGGTTCTGAGACTTTAAGCAAAATGATGTATAATGAAAACAATTTTACCATAAGCTATTTTATATAAAGAAGAGATAAGGTCCTCAGGTCATGGCCAGGTAGCTCAATTGGTTAGAGCATCATCCTGTTACAGCAAGGTTAGGGGTTTGTCTGTCAAGGCACAAAAAAGGATCAATCAATGAATGCAAATAAATTCATTGGTCAGATTACAAATAAATAAGTGGAACAACAAATCAATATCTCTCTCACTCCCTCCCCCCTCCCAACTGTCTCCTCTTTCCCTCTCTCAGATTAATTAAAAATTTTCAAAATAGTTAAGTTCCTGTGGTATCTCATCGAAATTATGATTAAACAACATTGAACAAAATGATGTTACTTGAGAGACTGCTGTAGTGAGATTCTGTACATATTTTAAAGGTAGAGCTAAGTCAATTTGCAGATAAATTGGATGGGGTTAAAAGAGAAATCAAGACAAATTTTGGCCTCAACCACTGAAATGATTGAGATGCTATAAAATGTATAGAAAAACCTTAGGAGAAACATGTTTTAAGAGGAAATAACACAAACTTGGTTTTGGGTCTATTAAGTTTGCAATGTTATTAGATCTCCACATAAAGTAGGCAGTAAGAAATCTGAGTCTGCAGTTCAAGATGTAATTTTGAAATGTAGATATAATTATGAGATTGTTCAGCTAACACATGAAATTGAGGAAATCTCTAGAAGAGAGACTTAGTATAAGCAAAGGAGAGAGGGAGAGGAATGTCGTTTTAAAAGGATATAAATAAAATAAACTGAATAATGAGCCCATTAGCTGTGAAACAATAAGATATAAAAAAGCAAAAGAGGGTGGTGTTTGAGAAAAAATTGAAAACATTTCGGAAGAAGAATTCAAATACTATCACTATGTCAAAAGCTACAGTGGAGTTATGGGAAGAAGGTTTAGTTGGAATTGGTTTAAGAGAGAATGGAAAGTCTGGACTGGAAGACAGTACATAGACATTAGACAATGATCTCAAAGACTTTTGCTGTAAGATGGAGAAGAAATATAAATTGGGACATGGAGGTAGAATTTAAGACAGCAGGAAGTATCTTTATTTTTTGATAAGAAAAATAAAAAGAGCAATTGTATATGATGATTGGACGATTGGGAAAAAATCCAGTAGAGAGAAAAGTTGGTGATACAAAGAAGATAGAAGAACATTTCTGATGGGGTGTCCTTGATTATCTTTCAAGTGATTGAGAGCTAGCACACTTAGTAGCTACTTCATTCTTAGTAGCAAGAAAGAAGGTGGTAAGTGCTTATGCGCAACTTGTGAAAGTTCTCTTCTAGTGGTTTCAGGTTTTCAATGAAGTAGGAAATAAAGACATTGAGTAAAATTAATTGTCATGACTAAAATAGTCATGTAGGCCCTAACCAGTTTGGCTCAGTGGATAGAGCATAGGCTCATGGACTGAAGAGTCCAGGGTTTGATTCCAGTCAAGGGCATGTACCTTGGTTGTGGTCGCAATGCCCAGTATGGGGCATGCAGCAGGCAGCTGATTGAATGTTTCTCTCTCATGGATGTTTCTCTCATCAATGTTGCTAACTTTCATCACTTTCCCTTCCTCTCATAAAATCAATAAAAATATATTTTAAAAAATAAATTAAAAAAGATAAAATAAAATAGACATCTAGGAAATTGAGAGACATATAAGAAAATGGACTAAAGAAATGTTTTATTATTGCTATTAATATATAAATAGATCTTTCCCTGGCCAGTGTGACTCAGTTAGTTGGAGCACAGTTTCATAAAACAAAATGTAGTAGGTTTAATTTCCCATCAGGGCACATACCTAGGTTGCAAGTATGGAAGGCAATAAGTTGAGGTTTCTCATATCAATGTTTCTCTCTCTCCCTCTCTTCCTCTTGCTCTCTCCAAAATCAATATATAAAGAGCTTTTATAGATAAACTATAGGCCCGATGCATGAAATTCATGAACTTGGAGGTGGGGGGGTGGCGGGTGGTATGTCTCTCAGCCCAGCCTGCACCCTCTCTAATCTGGGACCCCTCAAAGGATGTCCAACTCCCTAAATGGGCAGTTGGACATCCTTCTCACAATCCAGGACTGTTGGCTCCCAACCACTCCCCTGCCTGCCTGCCTAATTGCCCCTAACCGCTTCTGCCTGCCAGCCTGATCACCCCCAAACCACTTCCCTGCCAGCTTGATCAACACATAACTGCTCCCCTGCTGGCCCAATTGCTCCTAACTGCCTTCCCCTGCTGGCTTGGTCACCCCTAACCGCCTTCCCTTGCCAGCCTGGTCACCCCTAACTGTCCTCCCCTGTAGGCCTGATTGCCCCAACTTCCCTCCACTGCTGGCTGAGTCACCCCTAACTGCCCTTCCTTGCCAGCCTCATCACCCCTAACTGCCCTGCCCTGCTGGCCTGATTGCCTCTAACTGTCCTCCTCTGCAGGCCTGGTCGCCCCCAACTGTCCTCCTCTGCCAGCCTAGTCACCTCCAAATGCCCCCCCCTTGCTGGCCTGATTACCCACAACTGCCCTCTCCTGCTGGCCATCACATGGGGGCGGCCATCTTTGACCACATGGGGGAGGCAATCTTGTGTGTTGGAGTGATGGTCAATTTGCATATTACTCTTTTATTAGATAGGATAAGACATAGATGACTATGTCAATAGAATGTGAGAAAAATTTGTACATACAATTAAAACATGTACATCTATATTAATATATATGGCCAATAATTCTACAAAGTAATTTTTAACCTCAATCCTAATGTAAGAAAGAAAAACTAATACATTGGTTGATATCACCAGAAGGACATTTTTCTAGAGAGAAATTTGCAAAAGAAATCATTAATTTCAGCAATATGCTTATCCTTTTACTTGTCTTCAGTTTTTTCCTCCAAGAAAATAATAGATTATGTGTGAAAAACTTTAATCATATATTGGTTATCTCAGCTATTTCTAAACATTGGAAAAACAGAAATTTTGAAAAGGGAAACTGTATAAATAAATTGCTGTGAAAGGCAATTAAATTATACTCAACCAGTAAAATGTCATTAGTTGTACATGAATATTTAATTTAAAAGTTTATGACACACATAAACAAATTCATGATGCTAATTATGGTAGTGTCCTCTTTTAAAAAATGTAATGCACATATTTATATTGTGAAAAATGAGATTTACTCTGCTTAGTGTTTGCATCAGTTTGGGTCCATTACTTTCAGCATTGTTTTCTTGATTCATTGATTCTTTTCTGTGGGTTTGGGAGAGGGAGTGATGCAAATGTGTGAATTGGTGACTCCATCTTTCTGTGAAGCTCAACTCCCTGACTGTTTTTGCTAGATCTATGGCCCGATCTGATTTTCCTTTGAGAAAGATTGCTTGACTATTACACATGGCATGGTGCAGACTGGGGTAAACTGGGCACATGGAAACCAACTGGAGCCCTCTTCAAGAATCCATGAAGGAAGCCACGAGGATCAGGGATGTGAGCAAGTGAAACAGAGAATGGGAAACAGACAGGAGGGTCCAGATGAGGCATATGAAGATAAGGCCCTGATATTTACATAGGAAGCCCTAGAGCTAGAATCTGTTCAGAGAAATCTACAAAGGCAGGCACCAGCGTGAAGTAGAACCAATTCCTTCTCCATTGAAAAAGCCAATCCCTACTTACACACCAGCTTTACTACTACAATTTAAAATAGAGGATTATTTTTGTCCTCAGTTATTTCATCTGTGTTTAATTATGCACCACTTTAACGATAGGAAAATAGAAGCTATTTTGAAAATGCTTTTTAGACTTCATATCCCTTTTCCACCTGATGCTGGATAAAAAGAGGAATGGCAACCAGAAGAGGCACAGGTGGTGTCTTTATGGGCCTTGGGGAGATGATTACCTCACTGGGCTGATTGCTACCTCAAAGAACTCAGATTACAATTAAGACTGTCAGGTAAAGCACACAATTAAAGTTCATTGAAAATGCTCTCGGCACACTGGTATTAGAAAAGTAGTGCACCCAGGCAAACAGATGTAACCTGGAAACTTGAAGGGAATATTTGCTTCTAGAAAAAAAATCTACTTTATCAAACCTGACAACTTTCACTTTAGCTCTGGGTCCTGAGCTAGAAAGAACTTCTCATTTGACTTAAGCAATTGGCATGTAATGGGAAGGTTGGAAATGAGTTGACTCATTAGGTTATTTTGCTTAGTAGAGAAGGTAGAGGTAAGAGAAAACATGCTTACCTCACTACTTTTTGATCTTCGCCTTCCAGATTTGTTAAAGAGCTAGATATATTGCATTCTACTATGCTAACTAAGGGACAAGGTGATGAATCTCAAACTGGGATACTCTTATTATAAAATGTAGGAAAATGTCATATGTCTCTGAGTTTAAAACTAGTGTTCTGTCAATCAAATGCTAGGGCTCTACCTGGCCCATATATCATCAATCTTTTCAAAAATCTATTTGCATTTATATGACACTAATAAGACAGAGTTTCTATAGACAAACAGCAATTCTGCTATTTGATTTTGCTCCATAAGTGACTGTATGTATCATTTCCTCTTAATAAAGTGAAGTCTTCCCTCAGCTTCCACATATCACAGACATTACCACTAATGGGAGTTATGCATGGGGGTTGAGTAAAAGCTACAGCTGTGACTCCCAAACCTCCACTCTGACTTTTCCTGTACTTAGTATATTTTTCATCAAGTCAGTAATAGAGGTAGTTGATCTGGGGAGTGGCTGTCACATAGAAAATGTCTATACAAGGGAAAAGGTTTGCTTTTCTCTGTGATAGTGGGGACAGAGTCTAGACTAGACCTCTCTCTATAAGAGAAGCTTCCTCTGACCACCACCAGAATCTCCAGAAAATGTTCAGATGAGAAAAATAGAAAGTACAATCAAGCACGTGGTATTCTGCTTTGACATGAAGAAACCTTCTTTGCCACAGCCATTGTGTTCTCTGGGTCCTCAAGGCATATGGCTGGCTTGGAAAAATGAATCCCTCTGAGTATATCTCAGCAACTCTATCTGTGAGAATTAAATGAGGTAGCACATATAAAGCATGTGGTAAAGCCTCAATGAATAGTGGTTTTCTTTCTTTTTCTCTCAGGATTTTTGTGTCCAGGGTCCATAGGTTTGGTTTCATGCTGTGTGGGTGACACAGGCTCACTCACTGTAGAAGTCCCCTTCACTACCCACAATGGCTGTTTTGTTCATGGGACAGTCAGTGTACAGCTTAATATGTGTCCACTTGTTCTACTGACGATTCCTGGCAGTAACCCAATGTGTTCTATGGAGTCCAGAAAATGCATTGATCTTCAAGTATATTTCTTTTAGTTCATATTTCCAATTGAAGTAGCAATTAAATACAATAAAGTGTAAAAAGTGCATCAAGTTTAAGTAAAGAAATTAATATATTTCTGTTTAAGTGTGCTTCTATAGCCACCATTATCACCTTTTTACAGACATTATTTCTGCTTTTTTTAGTGAAATCTTCAAGGACACCTCAACTTACCCCTCCACTTTCTTGAGTATATAAAGACATTACATTTCAACCTGCTCCTCTTTCGAGGAGTTATTTCCATCCACCTTAACCAAGGTATCCCAGGCTTTGTGACTTCTGTTACCTAAGAAGAAAACTTGACAACAGGAATGCAACAAACATTCCCTAAACACCAAGGACTAGTATGGCAGCAGTGAAGACACTGTGAAAAGTTCAGCAACATAAGAGAGGACACCTGACTGTAAATTCCTCACCATAGTAAAGGAGGGGGGAAATAAAATGAAACTAACATTGACTCAGTGCCTACTTTGGGGCAAGGTTTCTGTTAGGTGATATAGTACTAGTATGGAGGTGTAGCCTTTAATCTTCCCAGTATTTTCTATGTACTAGTAAAGCCACACTTAATTCTCTCTTTGGTCTTCATCGTTTTTCTTACCTACTTCTTCTAAACATCTTGGTACTGATGGCCTATCCAGAACTGTTCTTTGGTATTACCTTGTCCTATCCTAGGACACATCTCTCTCTGTCTCTCTCTGTCTCTGTCTCTGTCTCTCTCTCTCTCTCTCTCTCTCTCTCTCTCTTTTCCTCCCTCCTTCCCTCCCTCCCTTCCTTCCTCTCTCCCTTCCTCCCTTCCTCCCTCACTGCCTTAGCCCTATACTCTTTCTTTGACACTCATTATCATCCAGTCTTCATCTCTCCTCTCTGCTGTACCCTGTAGCTCATATTGATGAAAATCTATCTGTGATTGGTTCCTGAGAATACTGGCCCCCAGTCTTAGGTGGTTGGCCATCTCATTGATTTCCTCATTCAGTCATTTCCCACTGGCACAGAGAGACTCGGAGTTTCCAAAAGAGGCAGCTCTCTCCTTGAAGGGAGCATATGCTGCTTTACAGATTTGGCGACTGGCCTTAGCTGAGTCATTTTCCACCCCTTTAACTGTCTGATTTCTCTACTTGATTCCAGATTTTTTCTAAACAGTTGTAAGCATTCTTCATCATTCTGAGCCAATATCCACATTAAACTTTTCTATTATGTTAATTACTACAATTCTTTAACAATCTTGTTCAAAGCAATTTTAAACAATGAAATAACATCGTATTTGAAGGGAATTGCTAATGTTTCTCAGGGGCTTTTCCATTTGATTCTCACACTGCACTGTGATCTACACAAAGCAGCCATTATTATTTTCATGTTAGCGAATATTGAAAAAAAGGCTCAATATCTTGTGTTTTGTATTTTCTCTCTCCTCTACTACAATGTAAACTTCAGGAGAAACGAGGCCACTGATGTGTGGTTGGCATTTTTTATTATCAGCCCTTAACTCATTCCAAACCCTGACAAATCAATAGTGGACTGTCACTTGTAACCTGCGCTCCAAACCAACACGATGTGAGGCTAGGTGGCTGCCATGCTGATATGGCTCATCTTGGAGGCCTCTCTTTCATTTCCCTTTGTCTGAGTTCATTCCTCACGACAGAGAAGCCCTCTTTAAGTGTGAAGTGCTTGTCTATGTTGTAGCTGTCTCTTCCTCAATAATACTACTGACTAGAGTTGCCTATAGTTAACCTGTCTTGTAGCTTGGGATCTTGAACATTCTGTCTCTTAAATTTTATCAACGAACCTGCATGAGCCTTGGGGAGCCATTGTTCAGGGGTCAGATATGGACCTTGAGGCTGAACCCTGCTCCACCTTATGCTAAGTAGTCATGGCTCCTGAGGTGGGAGACTTCTGAGCCAGCTCTGCATGTTCACAGCGCCCCCTAGGCTCCCTTCTTATCCCTTTTATTTCTGGTATGGCTACATCCTATTTCTTGAGAAAGGATGGGTCTTAATTCTCCAGGGCTGTCAATCCTTTCCCCACATTTAATCCACATAAAGCAATAATGGAAACAGTGGCCCCAAGAAGTAACAATTCTTGTTTCATTTATTGCCTTTTCAGATTACAATGTGACTGTGCAAATAAATCATCCTGAATGGGTTATTTTCTGGAAAGGGCTTCCAAAAGGTATCATTTTGCTTTTCTTTATTTTTTCCTTAGCCACTCACTTGGGATTAGTCGAGGTAATTGTGAACAGATTAGATTTGTTCATATGTTTATTCCATAATTTCTAATGCCTGCCTAAATCAGACACCTAAGAAACAAATCAGTACTTTGAAGAGCCCTCAATTTACATGGTGTCAGCTAAAAGTCCTGATAACAAATGGGCCAAAGACCTTTGGCTTCAGGCTAAAAATTGGGCTCCCCACCATCATGGACTTTGCAGAACAATGCAAGCAATGCCAGTTCAACTCTGGTTTGCAATGCAATGGTAAGTTGAGATTCGGTTAGACTAAATTTTTTGAAGATTCGGTTAGACTAAATTTTTGACAAGAACAAAGCACCCGTGCTGACCGCTCAGAGCTGAAGGTTCTGCTGCCCTCCCTCCGGACATACATGCTCTGGGCTCCTGGAAGTGTTGGTCAGTTTTATTAGAATTGTCATCTCATGGACTTAGCAACCCAATTCAGGTAAAGACTTGGTGTTGAGAAAACCAGAAATGCAAGGATTAGAAACAATAGTATGACCCCTAATCACAGGGTCTAGTCATCACCTTTATAGTGGGAACGTGTTATTAGCAAAATCAGAGCACAAACTCATAAAACCATGGACTATTAAGAGTGGTCTTAAAAATCATCAGTTCTCCTGTTAAAACTAAGAAAATGGACTGGGGGTCTTGGTTAATGGCACTGGCTAATCCCTAATTGTTTTCATGCATTTACTCATTTTATGCTTGACTGTGTCTTCTGAAGCAGGCACTGTCCAGTGTCCAGGAAAAGAGACAGAGAGCACTAGACATCCTCTAGGGCTATGAGTAAAGAAAGCTCCTCTGGGGAGTAATAGTATAGGGTTTGACCTTCAAATACATGACATGCTGATACCTTGCCTCTGCCTAGTTTTCTTTCTGATGACCACCTTCCTCCTCTGAAAAACTCTTATTTATCCTTCAAGGCTAAAGTGTTGAAGTGTTATCAAATCATTGTAACTCTCTCTACATGTAGTGTGAAAAGTATTCACCATTGTCTCTGTGTTCCTATCGCATTATATGTGTGTATGACTTATATATAAATCTTACAACATTCATTTATTGTATTATAATGATGCATTTACAGTTCCTCCTTAAATTCCTGGCAGAAAGCACATGTTGCCATCATCATATTTACAATACCAAGCATAGGGCTTGAATCACAATATTTAGTGAATGCTTGGATTTTGTGTATTTGTTGAACCATCTCACTATTTCTCATTATTCTTATTATTCCTTTATTGTCTCTTGGGTCCTCACTGTAGATATCTTAATATCAAGGTCAACTCTTTCTTTTTTTTCTTCTCACTCTTCCTCGCTAAAGTGCTAGGAGCAATGCTGAGAGCATGGCATGTATGCTCTGTCCATTATAGGTAGATGGGTATGATGTGTATCTTTCCAAGTTTAACTTCTTAATTCTTGGGTCTTTAGAAAGTAGTAGGACTAATGTACCCCCACTTTGTTCTCAGCTTATTACAACAAGGATCCAAATGGGAACCCATAATACAGAGAGGATTCTGAGATTATTCCTAGAGCCATGGTCCTGTGCTCATTTGCATATCACCAGATAATACTGTGTCCTTGGAGACCTGGCATCTGTTCTGGCTGGATGGTCTCAAGGTGAGCCATTTGTGAGATACCCAAGGTTTGGTAGAGATACAATATGCATTTGTTCTTCCCATCCTATCCTATCCCATCCCATCCCATCCATAGTATCACACTCCATTCCATTCCATTCCATAACAATATTTTCTTGCATATCTACTAAGTGCCTGCACTCTTATAGCTTATAATGCATTAGTGAACAAAAGCAATAAAAAAATCCCATCCACATAGGGTTTACAATCCAATGAGGGGACACATGATAATTAATGCATGGAATAAATAAATATATTTTGTAAGATCTTAGAAAAAGAGCAGGATAAAGAGAAAGAAAAAGTTGATGGAGAGGCAATAATAGTGTTAAGTCTAATGGTTAGGATGAGTCTCTTTGTGCAGGTAACATGTGAACAAATATTTTAAAAGGTGAGGAATTCAGCCATGTAAATTTCTGTGGAAAGAGTATTACAGACATAGAAAACAGTAAGCAAAGAGGTTCTGAAATAGACATAGGTATATATTGATGTGTATACACACACATATGCATATACACTAACGCACATACATTATCTTTTAATGGTATAACAAACCTTTATAATTGTGTGCCTGCTTCAACTCTCCCTCTGAGATTTCTCCAACACTTTGAGATATGAGTTAAATGAACAGATTTGAAATGTAGAGCCTGTCATGATTGATAGTAAAACCTCACAAGATGGACACTATAGCCTGTGGCAGGAATGAAGCTTAGTCCACATGATGGTTACAGACTTAACCTGTCAGAACTCAGAAATTGTCATGGTTATTAACACGTTCTAGCCTCAGGGAAAAAAGGTCTTCGTGTAGAAATCTGTTGAGACCTGTCTCCCTCTGTCTGTCCTGGACAAAAGCCCTTTGACCCTAGATGTATAAGAACCAGCCTCTGCTGGTGGGTTCTTGAGGCTGATTTATTCCTCTCCATAACCCATCCGATAGCCTAATCTCAGTCCAGGGAATGAGTTTCACAGTGAGAGACAAATTTGCCAGTGTTTCCCAGGAGGACTCACTCATCCCGTGTCATGCATTTTTGTGTCTGTGTCTACTCTCCTTGCCAAGTCTCTGAGTCCTTGCCTGAGGGGTGTGGGTGGTTAGGGGAGAGGAGTTTGGAATACAACATTAAAACATAAAAAATCAGGTGCAAGTCTCTGTCTACAATGAATTTTTTAAAAATATTATGGAAATGAAAATTAGCCTAAGAGCAGTCAACAACTGAGTTTCCAATAAGTATTTCTGTAAGTTAATGGCAAAGAGCTTAGAAAAGACTGAAATCTCCATGGACTTGGGGCATCAAGGGAAGCTTCCTGGAGGAGGTGAGGTACCTGAATAGCATATGGAGCACCTGAGGCTGGAGAAAGAAGATTCTTCCAGGTGAGCTCTGAGATCAAATGGCTGGCGGGGGACAGAACTTGGTGAGACGTAGGGCTGACAAGAGAAGAAGCTGTAGGATAAGCCTCCAAAATGCCTCAGATGCTCAATGCAGGAGCTGCCCCTGGTGGTCAGCGTGCTCCTACAGCCAACCTCCCATGGCCCCTCTCACCCCCAGCCCACTCCCTGATAGGCCCCAATTGGGGGGTCAGCTGTCCAACCTCCTGGGATCCCTCCCCCTGGCCAACTGCCCCCCCCAATAGGCTTCGATTGCTGGCCAGGCTGAGGAACCCCACCTGTGCACAAATTCATGCACCAGACCTCTGGTTATCAATAAAATCAGGTGCAGTCTTGTGGACAGGGCACAGAATTTATATTAAGATGACCTACTTAACTCCTAGAAGTTAATGGCATAAGAATTTAGAGAAGAGAGAAGTGCCCATTGACTTGAAGCAATAAGGAAGGCCTCCTGGAGGAGGTAAGGAAACTGAATAACATATGAAGCACCATGAAATAAACACCAATAAACACTATTCAATGATGAACTGGGATTCAGTTTCTTTGCCTATAAAATTAGGATTGCTCACAGAACTTTGAGAATTAGTTGAAATAATTGCCATGGATTCTTTGTAAAGTATTAAATAAGGTACATATGCTATCATCTCATCACTGGCTTTATCTTGTTTATATCACACTAGAAGCCCAGTGCATGAAATTTGTGCATGGGAGGGGGGCTGTCAATCAGCCCAGCCTGTACCCTCTCCAGTCTTGGGCCCTCTGGGGGATGTCTGACTGCCCCTTTAGGGCTAGGCCCAATCCCAACTGCTCGCCTGCCTGCTTGCCTGATTGCCCCTAATCGCTTCTGCCTGCCAGCCTCATCACCCCTAACCATTCCCCTGCCAGCCTGATTGATTCCTAACTGCTCCCCTGCCAGCCCCATTGTCCCAGCTGCCCTCCCCTGCTGGCCTGGTCACCCCCAACTGCCCTCTCCTGCCAGCCATCTTGTGGCTGTGGGCACCTACATCTTTTAGGGCATGACAGTCAATTAGCATATCCTCTTCTTATTGGCTGTGGGCACTACCATCTTTGCAACAGCATGAGGGAAAATTAGCATATTCCCTCTTTATTAGGTAGGATAACTTGTTGGCTTCCAGAAGCTTCTAATTTAAACTTCAGATAGCTAATAACCTGACGAAGCAAATAAATCAAAAGTGTCAACTATCAAGCTAGAATGATGCCAAATTGAACTGATAACAGCTCATTATTTGTAAACCCTGGGTAGTTTTCTTGCTTATTATACAGTTTCTAGGCAGTTTTTGTGTTCTCCACAATGAGACCTCAATCTAACCTCAGGGCTTTTCACCTGTAAGTGAAATCATAGTATTTGTCTTGCTCTCATTGGCTTATTTCACTTACTATAATAAGCTCCAGGTCTATCCATGTTGCTGCAAAAGGTAAAATGCCCTTCTTTTTTATGGCTGAGTAGTATTCCATTGTGTAAGTTTACCACAGCTTTTTTAGCTACTTGTCTACTGATGGGCACTTGAGCTGTTTCCAAATCTTGGCTATTGTAAATAACTCTACAATGAACATAGGGGTGCATTTACTCTTTTGAATTAGTGTTTTGGGTTTCTTCAGATATATCCCCAGAAGTGGAATCTCTGGGTCATAGGCAATTTCATTTTTAATTTTTAAGGAAATTCCATACTGTTTCCACAGCGGCTGCACCAAGCTTCAATTCCACCAAGAGGTTACAAGGGTTCTATTTTCGTCACGTCCTTGCCTACACCTCTGGTTTGTTGATTTCCATTCTGACAAGTGTGAGGTGATATCTTATTGTGATTTTAATTTGCAATTCTCTGATGATTAGTGATGTTGAGCATCTTTTCATAAGCCTATTGGTTATCTGTATGTTCTCTTTGGAGAAATGTCTATTCAGGTCCTTTGCCCATTTTACTTGTATTATTTAGGTATATATTTTTAATAATACATAATCTTAAATGTGTCTATTGTAACTTTAATGGTATTGAAGAGAGAGGAGATATACAATAAATAAATATGATTTTCTCATCTTGAATATGTTTCTCTAAGTGTAGATATAAGGATTAACAAGTAAAAGCATTTAAGATGATGTTGGCAGACAGTAAGTACTCGAAATGCTGTCCATTATCATCATCATTATTATTACCCTAATTACTGGCCTACACTTTCTATCATATATTCATTGTATCTCTGGTCCCTGTACTACCTTCTGCCCTGACTCTGCAGGTGGTGATTTTATTGAATTATAATGCTTAGTTCTAATTCCTTGCTTATCCCTGGAACTTAACTTTTGGCTTTTCCTTTTTAAAACTTTTGACATCAGGCAAATCTCCCTCACTGACAACTGTTTCAGGCTCCTCGAACACACACCTGGGACCACACTAGTTCTTGCTTGCTTAGGAGGATATGTCTTTCCAAATAAGCCAACAATTCAATATGAACCAAGATGAAAGAAAATAAATAGCAATGAAACCCACAATACAAACCCTACAAAAAGCATGTACAAACTACAGCGAAAATTCAGAAAAGGTAGCAATTCACCATATAGAAAATTTATCCTATAAGAGATAACTTCTTGAATTGCAGGATAGTATCTTCTTCCAGGATTATTTTGTTTTCATCTCACAGACTAATCACTTTCTAAATCCTCTCATTTCTTTTTCTGACATACAACCTTTTACTGTCCCTTCTCTCTATTACCACTATCCTTATCCCAAGACTGACCTTCCTCACATGCTCAGAGCATGATAATATTCTCCACACAGAAATGCTTGTAACTATTATTCATGAATTTCATATACTCTTCACAGAACTTTCAGATTAAAACAACCTTCAATACTGTTTTGATTATGGGAGTTAAGATTTCTCCCAGTACTATTACCATGAAAGCTAGAGACTTCTGGTGTGTTTCTAAAATCTTCCCAACTTGAATTATCCTATTTGCTGCTAAATACCCATTCCTGTATTCATTTTCTAAGTCATTCAGTTAGCATTCAGTAAACATATATTTAATGGTTGGCTTGTACTCATAGAACAAACATCGTAACCAGAACCTAGGCACCTGAGTTATTGTAGGGCCTTCCCTACGTTTCTCTCTCCCTCTCTCTATAACCCTCTCCCCCTCTCCCTCTCTTTCTCTCTGTCTCTTTATCTGTCTTTCTCTCTCTCTCTTGCTGTCTGGTGAATGTGCTTTCTCTTCTGGCTGGCACAAAGCACTAAGCAGGTGGGTGTGTGAAATATGATGAGCAAAAAGATTCATTCCTTTATTTTCTCCTAACTGCTTCAGCCTTTATAAAATCCAGTCCTATAGGTTATTGATCTTCACAAAAAAGAAGAAAAATGAGTGGGAGTGGAGAATTATGATGTTATGTCCTAAATGAATTTTTCACAGAAAAAGAATAATAATAATAAAAAAAAACAATTCTCTGTCTTGGGCAGTTGGTCAGAAATGAAGTTTGGGCATGGAATAGGAAAAGCAGGAGCATGTCTATCCCCAGGGGAGAGCAAGCATTGATCTCTTGGGTGATTGCCCTGACTACCTCTGAAGCTGAGAATTAGGTTCAATATGTTAGTGCTAACATTTAAGTCCTTTCCAATCTCTAGGGGCAGAATCTGCTTTCTCTTCCTCTGCCTCATTTATGGTTAGGTGAAAATCGACTTAACCCTTTAGGTTCTAGCTTTGCTCTTTATTTACACAGAAACCTGGACCTCAGGAATTCATGAAAGCTTTGATGAGCTGTTTCAACTATTATCTTCCAAGCAAAGTGTCAAAAATGAAGTTAAAGCTGAGTCTCTACTGCTATAATAATTTACAATCTAGCTAACATAGCAATAAGAGACCCATTTTCTTTGCTTACCCTCTATGAAGATCATTCATCTTTTAGCATGGTGTTGCTAAGACTACACATGTATCAGAATCACGTAGAGGCCTTTTAAAGTAGTCATTTACAGATGCAACTTCAGACCTCCAATCAGAATCTCCAAGGGCCTGCCCTGAGAATCTATATTTAAACCAACAACAATAACGTTCTTGTCCTTTACACATGCTGCTGGATACAATGCTAGTAACCTGAAAGGATAAAGAGAATGCAGTTGAGGGCAAAGCACTAAAGTCTTGGAGCAAATTGCAACAGATCAAACATTTAAAGCTGTTGTGCCAAATTCTATACAGATGGCCCCAAAGAAAGAGCATAACAAGAGAAAATACGCAATTGCAGACTGCCAGCAGCCTAAAGATTTCCCCTAATAATCTATTGATTAGCGTTATGAGTTCTAGGGTCAGGGAAGGGGTAAAAAGGAGGTGGAAAATAGTCCTGCGGAAAAATTGCTCACTCTCATTTTGTAGTAGGAGAGGGAGCAAGCATACCTACTGGCTATTTCTAGCATCTAAAATATAACCCGTTTGCTTAGAAGAAAATCTGATGAGGAAGTGAGTTGGACATGGAGAATCTGTAAGCTATAGGAATTTGATTTGAGCCATACCAAGCTATGAAGATAGAAAACTGAGGTAATATGTGCCCAAGAGGCAAACTATAAATTAGTTTTGATCTAAGGATATTTGAAACAACAAGGTCATGAAGAGGCTAATCAATACACTATATTCCTCATCCCCCTCAGCCTTCTGCATAGATGTTTCAACAATAGTCAGAGACTTTCAAGAAGGAATAATTTCAACAGAGATAATTGGAAATAAGACAAGAGAAAACCTATGAAACAAGGAGTAAGCCATATGTTGGCCAAGTTAGAATTCCAAGGAAAAAGAGAGGTTTTTAAGTTACTGACATAGCAAGGGATAGGGTGGGAATATAGTGAACAAAGGGGTCAAAGAAACACCCTCAGCCTCCATAATCAGGAGAGTTCATTTATTTATTTATTT
>PVJC01039594.1:0-16191 GCA_004026665.1 Murina feae | reverse complement strand
AACCAATAAAAAAAAAATATATATATATATATCTTTAAAACTGGCTCCTTCTCCACTAGAGATCAGCTTAGCCTTGCAGGAAAGCTCCAGAAACTTGAATGCAAGGCCCAGTATTTCCACCGGTACTTCTAAAAAGAATGGTCCTGGCTAGGGGGTGGGGGGAGGGAAGGGGGGGTTATTCAGTGCAGAGTTTCCCCATCGGAGGCGCTGAGCTGACATCCAGGGCCTTTGGACACCCAGCCTGCACTGGCTCTTAGCTCCCAGCTCCTAGAGGCATAGAACAGTCTTGTTTTCCTTCCCAGAAATAACTGGGCTCCCCATAGCTTTACAGTAATCGGTGTGGACTTTGACGAGCCTAATGCGTTGCAGTGGCCCCTTGTCCCTGACATCCCCAGCTTTTTGAGGGAAGCAGTTTGGGGTCTATTGGATGTCCCGAGAGGGTGGCAAGACCAGCAACCCACAGAGCAGTTGGAGGCTAATAAATGAGCCTGTGTGTGCGTGTGTGTGCGTGTGTGTGTGTGGACACAGCCAAGCAAGAAACCAAGACAATTGTGTTTTGGGGTTTCCTGAAATTTGTCTTGGCACGCCGGCGATGGATTTCCTTTCACTACCACATCCCAAACACTGCTGACATTCAAGTCACAGCAATTTCACACAAAACGACCGAGAAATAAACAGCGCATCCGCGGTGGTTTCTGACGCTCCCTCCGCCATCGCGCCCATTAAATGTAACCCAGCCTCTGAGCAGCTGTGATTGAGAGCACGAGTCGCCACGTGGGGCGGGTGTCAGACTTGACATGCCGTTGGCAACTGGGAGTCTAACTGTGTCAGTGTCAGCTATAGGACTCGGCCTTCATCTCCCTGCTCTGAGACGGGATGGGCTGTCCCGTCGGCGTGAGCATGGGCCCCTTCTGACAGGGCCACCAAATACAATCACAGGGGAGGTGACCTGGGGGGGGGGGGGGAAGGGTGGCTGGCTTGAGCTCAGGGTTCCTCGTTTCTACCGCAGGGTCTCCAGCACCCTCCAAGGAGACACCTGTTTCGTTTCAAGGTCTCTTCATGCTCAGGATACAGGCCTTTGGGGTGAGGGATGCTGGGTACTAGCAGTAAGAAAGGGGTTGGCCCACTACGGCTGCTGGGAGGCCCCTGGCTCAGTAGGGCATGACAGGGGCCAGGGGCAGGTGCACCATGAATGGGACACACCCCTACCAATGGCCTCACTGCCCTGCCACTCTTTCGTTAAATGCCAAACACTGGCGAGGTAAGAATTAAAATGCACCATCTCGAACATTCTCGCTCATCCCCGCAAGGAGGCACAAGTTCAACAGTCTCCGTTCCAGAAACGCTGTCATTCCCTGCAGGGACTGTGTGGCGTTCTGACATGCTTACTGGGTGCAGTGACTCCTGACCAGCCTGCAAGCCTTTCTCTAATCTTCCTAAAATCACCGCAGTGATGCGTATAATGGCCAGTACGTGTCTCGCTTACACTGGACACTTCTCTCTGTGTCCAGGCATCTGCTTTGTGAAGCCGCCACCTAATGCCTCGGAGGCACGACGCTGGTCCTTGCTTTGCCCGAAAGCTAAGCTAATGCACAGCAGGGCACACCCTGCGAGGATTGCAAGCTATTTACTAATTTCGTCACATGGCCACGGGCTATGACTACGAACATCTTACAGTCAGGTCTTGGGAGTAAATACGAAGAGGAAGAGAGGGCCTGGATTAAGCAGTTTGAGAAGAGAAAAAAGGCAAGCACAGCCAATATCCAGCTTCTCTGAGACTCTTGGTGGCAGTTAGAAATGAGAACCCTCAAAGGAACCGCCTGGCAGGTGCTCAGTTCTCTCTCACTGTTATTGGTATCGAGTTCCTCTTATTACGGTTTTGTCTACAAGACAAGACAGGACAGTCTCTCGCAGACTCCCAGGCTCAGAACCCAGGTGGATGGCCTACTATGGTCTCTTCCCTATCTTGGGCTCAGATATGCTTACCTACACGTGTGCCCAGTGGGTCTAGTCCTGCCACACAAGCTGATCCATTCCCTTTCCAGTTGACCCTACTTTGAAATTCTTTAGCCAGCCCTGCTGGTGTGGCTCATCCTATGAACCAGAAGGCCACGGTTCCATTCCTGATCAGGGCACATGCCCGGGCTGCAGGCTCGATCCCCAGTAGGGGGCGTGCAGGAGGCAGCTGATCAATAATTCTCTCTCATCATCGATGTTTCTCTCTCTCCCTCTCCCTTCCTCTCCGAAATCAAACCATATTTTTAAAAAATAAACAAAACATTCACCCAGTGGCACATTTTCTTCAAGGCGGATGTCCTACTGAGAATCAAGGCCACCTCACCCTGACATGCCCATCCCCCACTCATCGGTCCTCTGAGGGTTAGTTTCCAAACAGGCTTCTTGGGGAAGCTGATGGGAAGGTCTGAATTGTTCTTTAGGCCGAATGCTGGCCCTGAACGTGAATAGGAAGGTGGCAGGAAGGAAAAAATTGCTCTGAAGTGAGTGATCCCCGTCCTTACTAGCATCTCAGTAGACAGCCATGCAGTGCTGTCCAAACACTTACAGAGTCTCAAAGGATGGTGTTTCCTAGGGTTGGAGGATGTATTTGTAAAGGGTGTGTACTCTCCCCCCAATCCTGTTTGTATTGGCAGCATATCTCTGGGCAATTAAGATACAGGGACACACCGGAATTATAGGAATCCAGGTGAATGGGGCTCCGTGCGTTAGGCAGGTTTTAAGAAATCGCGTTCATCTGAGTGCTAAGCAGCCTTCTGCTCAAGGTCAGGCCACCGCTAGTGAGAGGAAATGAAAACAGCCTTTAAAGTAAGACTCTGCATAGCACAATGCCTGAGTGTGTTATTTTTACTTAAGTATCGGAGAACAAGCCCAAGAATTTCGCTTCGATCGTGTGATTTGGGTGTCCAGCGGCTGTGAAATGTACCGATTTAAATCTGCTCTTGGGGACAACCGGGAGAGGAAAGTGACTAAAGAGGAACAGCCAGGGTGTCTGAAGAGTTAATGCAACCAGCTCCAGTTTATTTTACACCCCGGCAAAGAGGGAATAATTTTAAGAAGCGTGAATCCTTTTTTTTTAATGTGTATTTAAATCTATATTATTTTACTTCAGAGAGGAAGAGAAAGAGAGAGAGAGTAGAAACATCAACGATGAGAGAGGATCATTGATTGGCTGCCTCCCGCACGCCCCACACTGGGGGGATCAAGCCCGAAACCCAGGCAGGTGCCCTGACCACAGTGAAACCCGGGACCTTTCAGTTCACAATCCCGATGCTCTGTCCACTGAGCCAAACCAGCTAGGGCAAGAAGCATGAATTCTTAAAAGAAATGAGTTTCTTCTCTTTTGAAGCTTAAGCTCTGGCTCTCCTCACTCTCTGTTTTCCTTAGAGGTCTTCAGAAGTCTGCTGCGGATGTGTCAACACTCAGGTGGCTTCTGAGCTTGCCCTGCAGTGCCTTCTCTCAGGACAGCAGTGTAGACAGGACGAGACACATGTCCATTTAGTTCCAAGTCAATGGCTCTCCTCCACTCCTCAAAAAGCACTAAGTAAATCCTCATTAAAGAAGAGCTCTTCGAATAAAGCCAGTGCTTCTGAAATGTGTTAGGGCAGAAACGAGTAGAATCCAGGACACCACAGAGATAGATACACACACACACAGCCAGTGTGAACTAAGGAACAAACTCAAGTCAAGAGATGGACAAATTGCCAGCTGGCATGGCTCAGTGGTTGAGTGTTGACTTATGAACCAGGAGGTCACGGTTCAATTACCGGTCAGGGCACATGCCTGGGTTGCGGGCTCGATCCCCAGTGTGGGGCATGCAGGAGGCAGCCAATTCATGATTCTCTGTCATCATTGATGTTTCTCTCTCCCTCTCTCTCTCCCCCTTTCTCTCTGAAATCAATAACGATATATTTTTTTTAAACGTAGCTTTGTTTTTCTTAACGTAGATTCATACTTACAATAGAGGATACATTTAAAAACAGACACCTGTGTTCCTGCCTTGCACGCTGGCCCCTTTTAAAGATCACGTACAAATTCCGGGGGGATTAAACATGGAGAAAACGGGGGTCAAGTCCTGTCTAAATGGGGGTCATTTTGGCTCATGGTCTTCCCAGGAAACCTCTGTTGACATCCTACCCCAGCTCTGCAGCTGTGCTGTGACTCCCACAGGCAGAATTGAAACTGAGGCTCCCCCCCTACCCCCCGTGGTGGGTTCCTTTCCCTTTTGTTTTGTTTGCTTCCCTGAACCTTTTCCTTATCATCTAGTGTTTCATTCAAAAGCCCAGTTAACTGCCAAGAAGACTCTGCACACAGCTTACTCCCTGGCTTGTCCATACAACAACCTCCTCACCCTGTACTCAGTTATTTTCAAGAACCAAGATGAGCCCTAGCCGGTTTGCCTCAGTGGCTAGGGCATCGGGCCTGCGAACTGAAGGGTCCCAGGTTTGATTCCGGTCAGGGCACATGCCCGGGTTGTGGGCTTGATCCCCAGTGAGGGGGGCATGCAGGAGGACGCCAATCAATGATCCTCTCTCATCATTGATGTTTCTCTCTCTCCCTCTCCCTTCCTCTCTGAAACCAATAAAAATATATTTTTAAAAAATCAAGATGAGCAGTCAAAAGAGAAACAGCCCTTCACTCCTCCATATACTGCCGAGGCTTGGAAGGGATGAGAAAGGCAAGCCTGGAGGAGACAGACCAGCGATGGCATTTGGAGATGCTCTCAGCACTGTGTCGGGAGCAGGAGCTGGTCCCGTTGGTCCTCCTTCCTAATCCAGACTCCTCTCCCTAAACCCTGGCTACTCCCCTCCAGGCACATGACTCCCCTGTCTTCTCCCTCAAGGTTTGAAATGACAGAAAATCATTCTTTGGCTTCTGTTCCTTTGCCCAAATGTCCAGCGGGACCCAGTGGCGCGGCAAAGCCAGCACAGAAAGAAAAAAAAAGGGGGGTGGGGTGGGAATTTCCACAGAGAAGTCGGCCAGCTACCTGCTTTAATTTGGAAGTGAGCAGTGCTGGAAGCAGCCACTTTATCAGTCAGGCATCGGCGTGAATCAGCGGCCCAGCCCGTCTGCATGTGTGCCTGGAAGCGCCGGGGGTTTTGTTGGGCTCCTGCTGACTTCATCTCACACCTTCGCTTTTCTGATTTTCCACCTGCAGCTAAAAATACTGCTTTTGGGGCGAGAGTCAACGAGAGCGTCTTCCCCAGCCGCTGAGGGGCCTCGGGCAGGGGCCTCGTTCTGTTTTCATTCCCCATCTCCTTGGGAAGACAGTCCTGAGCCCTTCGGGGTGTGGCTTCTGAGGCCTCGGCTCAATTTCCACACAACTGCCCGCCAAAATGTACAGCCATGTTGAGGGTCCCCATGCAGCCCCATGAGAGGAGGGCAGAGAGAGCTCCAGCCAGAATTCACCATCTCTTTCTGCTGACCTTGGCGGTCTTGTCTCCATTTACTCATCAGATAAAGCGATGATAACACTAACATACAGGACATGATAACACTAACATACAGGACATGACGCATGCTTCTCGGGAAAGTGCTGATCTCTGCACGTTGACAATAATTCTGCCGGCTCCAGCCACAACTTCCCCACTGTGTGTACATACACACATACGTACACACTCCTAATAACATTTTCTCATCTACTAGCTCTGTTGATGGGCATGGGGAGTTCGGTACGGAGTGGCTAGACCTCTGCCCCAAGCCCCTGGTTTTTTCAGGAACATGACAGCGAGCTGTGCTTGGTCCAAAGGTGGAGGGTTTGGGTTTTCGTTCTGTTTGTTTTTAATATACATATGTTTTATGGATTTCAGAGAGGAAAGGAAAGGGAGAGTGAGAAACATCAATGATGAGAGAGAATCCTTGAGTGGCTACTTCCTGCACGCCCCCTACTGGAGATCGAGCCCACAACCCGGGGAATGTGCCCTGACCGGGAATCAAACCGTGACCTCCTGGTTCACAAAAGACCCAGGCAATTTCATGCTGGAGTCTGTGTCCTTAACCATTGGGCCACACTGCCCCGCGGTGTGTCACGCTCGATCACCGAGCCACACCAGCCGGGCGGGTTTGATTTTTTGGGAACCTTGGCCCTGGCGCCTAACACACGTGCTGTGACTCACCGTTGAAGGTCCGGGACTCAGTAGACCCAGATTACACCCCTGGCCTCGCCTCTCCGCCCCTCTAGGGCCCAGCTTCCTCCTCTGTAAAGTGGGAGTGACCCCCATATTGCAGGGGGTTGGGAGGCTCAGAGGAAGTCAGAACCCACAGAGGACGCCGAGAGCGACTTGGCTCCTGGTGGCTGCACTTGGCCACTCCTATCCCTTCTCCATCCCAGTTTCACTGAAGTGAAAATCGAGACCCACCTTGGAGCAGGACTTTGGGCAAGCCACTTACTCTCAAAACTGCACTTCGCATCTATAAAAGGGGGAGCTGGGAGGATGGAGGAGGAAAGAAGGAACGGTTAGCTCTGTGCCAGAGGGCAACACCCCCCTGTTTGGCCTCTGTTATTATTTTCGTCTCAGGTTCCCAGTTGCCAGCAAAAGGGCCACTTCTGGCGAATCTTTGCTCACCTTCCCAGCTACCTACTCACCCAGGGATTCCTCTGAATGCAAGCTCCCTGGCCAGCCGCCGGGCCGCTCTCCTCCCATTCCGCCCCCCTCTTCCCCCTCGACCCCCCCACACACACACACACACACAGCCCTGCTCTCCATCTGCAGATGAAGCAAAAATCTGGTAAATATTACACTTACAAGGTAACAGGTCTGGAATGCTTGGCATCCCAGGCGGAGCTCAGTTGCTTCTTGGCACGGGGACACGTATACACAGCAGCCCAGGGCCAAGAGACATTTGGCTGCTTCGTGCAATTCAAATAAAGATATTAAAAATCCTACAGCTCTCTAAACATCGGTGCTGTGAGCTAATCAAAGGGGTTCGTTTTTAAGTCATCTAAAGAGAACGGGGCGTGCTGATGGCTCTTTTCGGTGTAGACCCCAAGGAGCACCCTGTGTGTACACACCCCCCCATCGGCTTCCAATATGTAAATGATGGATAGATTTCAGGCCTCAGGTGGAGGCGACTGCCTTCCCCCACAAACAAAAGACCTAGGCAATGTCATGCTGGAGTCTGGGTCCTTGACCATTGTACCACACTGCCCCGCGGCGTGTCACGTGACTGGCAAGTGATTTGACCTTCCAATTCCTGGGAACATGTCAGTATGATGGGGGCAGCTATGGTGGGTGTGTGCCCTGGGTCTACCACCTCACAGACACTGACCTTGGGCAAATTATTCATCTCTCTAGGTGCCTGTGTGTGTGTGTGTGTGTGTGTGTGTGTGTGTGTGTGTGAAATGGAGAATTAATAGCACCTATGGATTATGGCCAGGATCAATGACTCCTGTCTCTAAGGCGCTGAGCATATCTGGAATTTAAGCAGCACTGAGTAAAAGTAATAATATCTTCATTGCCGTCATTGTTATTATTGAGGAAGTGTGACTGGGAGGAAGTAGGCACAGGGGTTTAGCCAAAGGGGACACGTTCTCAAGTAGGTAAAAGAAGTTAAGTGCAACGGGGCTTATTTCGGCCCACCATTCGCCACTGACCAAATGCAAGTCAAGAAAAACGATACAATCAAGTCGTATCACAGCCAGTGACTTAAACATAGGCCTTCAAGGACTTAGATATCAGGACTGAACTCACAGTCGCAAGAACAGGAAAAGAATACCATTTTTTAATTATATATATATATATATATATATATATATATATATATATATGGTATTGATTTCAGAGAGAGGGAGAAAGAGGGAGAGAGAGGGAGAGAGAGAAATATCAATGATGAGAATCATTGATCAGCTGCCTCCTGCACGCCCCCTACTGGGCATCAAGCTTGCAACCCAGACATGTGCCCTTGACCAGAGATCGAACCGTGACCTCCTGGTTCACAGGTGGACACTCAACCACTGAGCCAGGCTGGCCGGGCGGGGATACCCTTTTCAACTGCCTTCATCTCATCTCCCAGACACCTACCCCAGAACCCGTCAGTAAGACCTCCTCCCCAAGGCCTACCTAGGCAGGCGAAGGGAGGGACTGCAAGCATCAGGAAGGAAGAACGTGTCAACACAGAGCACCGTGTCCTGGTCAGCTTTCCAAAGTAGAGTCACAGCGAGGCCACACTTCCCCTGCGAGGGACAGAAGGTCCTGTTTCGAGGATGCTGGGAGGGCAACCACCGTTGGGTACAGACACCCGAGTGGCTTTGCTGGCCCAGGAAGGTGCTGCTCAAGTGGTCACAGGCCCAAACGGTAGCAGGTAAAGGCCTCGCTGTGCCCTTGTCACACCTGTTTGCTGTCACCCTCCCTCCCACGCCTTCCCCTCTGTCCTCCCGGTGCCTTCGCAACGGATGCTGTTTCCCAGGTCCCATCTGTGTGGGGAAAAAGAGAAAACATACTGCGACATACGTGGTGGATTAAAACCAAGGAGGGGCCCTGGCTGGTTTTGCTCAGCGGATAGAGCGTTGGCCTGTGGACTGAAGAGTCCCGGGTTCGAGTCCGGTCAAGGGCACATGCCTGGGTTGGGGCCTCAATCCCCAGTAGGGGGCATACAGGAGCCAGCCAATTAATGATTTTCTCATCATTGGTATCTCTCTCCCCCCCCCTTCCTCTCTGAAATCAATAAAAATATATTTTAATAAATAAAAGTAAGGAGGGGACAGCTCAGGATGCATATTGAATAGGTGACATGAGGAAGCCAGAGCTATGGCCGAGAGAGGGAGGGGCGGGGAGATTCAGCAAGGCCTGTAGGGACCGCAGGCTGTATCCTTAGGTGGCATCTCTTTTGCACACCCATGACATCCGATAGAGTTTCTCCCCGCCCACAGCCATCCGAGCTCACAGGGCAGGACTGGGCTTGCCAGGGGTCAGGAGTCGGTCAAGCTGTGCCACACGGGCCGGCGGACCAGCACCGGGCAGGGCTTGGTACTGGAAGAAGCCCAAGTCCGCCTGAGTGTGGAGACCATCAGGAGAAGGTGCCCCGGGTCGGATGAATCACCCTGCTGATCTGGGGGGGTGGGGACTGAGGAGGGATGTCCCGGTGGTTAACCGCATTTTACTGGGGTGTTTTATTGATCGCAGTTGCACGGAGAGAGACATGACTCAGACGTGCGGCATCCGAAGGCGCACGAAGCACCGGGTCCTAATGGAATTTCAATGTAGGGGATTGTCGTGAACTGTACCGTGAAATGTGAAGAGCTCTGCTCCGAACAGACATCATTTGATTCTGTCTCTTTCTCAGCCAGAGAAGAGGCTGAGCCGTCTACTTGCCTTTCCCTGGAAGGCCGTGGCTCACGTCTCCGGGGGGGGGGGGGGAGTGTCACGTCTCCGAAAAGTTGGCTTCATTAACCACCCACCTTGCCTTTGCATTCCCATGGCTCTTGGTGTGAAAATATCATTCAGCAGTTTTTTTAAAATTAGTTTCCTTGGTGTGGGGTGGTTCGTTTACAAACGGGTCCCCACAAGTAGGCTGTAAGCCATTGAGGGCAGTTATCATGTGATTAGAACAATAGAAAGAATTTAAAGAAAAAGGAAAGCTATAGGGCAGTGGTGAGGGCATGCCATGGGCCACGTTGCCATGGGAATAACGGCGTTTTGGTGGAAGGTAAGAAACTGAGGCTTGGCGAGGGACCAGGCCCGATCCGATGTTGTGTAAGTTGGAGACAGAGGGCCTCCCCCTGTGCCTGGGTGTGTGGTCTCTGGGCTGTGAGTGCCGACTCTGCCGGGAGGAACCCCTCTCTGCCTGTCTCACTCCTCACCCACCTGTGGGATTCAGGCACGGAGCCCTTGAGGCCATGTACTAGTATGTTCAGTGGATATTTATGGAATTAAATGGAATAAGACAAAAAGAAATCCCACGTTATTGTTTTCAGGGACAATCTGGGCATGGCTTAAAGTGAAATAAGATCGAGAGATGGGCCATTTCGTTGTAGAAATCATTACTGACACAACTGGTCCTTTTAGACAAAGGTCTGAGGATTTTGAGCCCTCCTGACAGGACAGTGGGTGTCATTCTGCCTTCTGACTCCTACCAACCTTTAAGCACTATCTCTGATATTATTTTTCTCTTACAGAAATTGGTACCACTTTTAATTTTTTTGCCCTAGACTTAAAAAAAAAAAAATCACTAGCTTTCATCTCGGTGTATGCCAATTTGAAATTAAAAACGTGGGGTGGGATTTCTGGGCTTTCTGCGATTCTCAGAATAGGAAAGCAAACAAGTTAAAGGCTCCGCTGGTCAACAAGTGAGTGAGTGAACGAATGAATGAATGAATGAATGAATGAATGAATGAATGAGTTTATTTAATCTCTATCAAATGCTAGGCATTTTTGTGTGCTGGATAGTTTCTTTTTCTTTTAGGTGCCATGAAGAAGTAGGTTTTTAAAAGTGAATTCCCATTTTAGAGAAAAGTGGGGTTCAGACAGGGTGACTGACTATCCTTAGGTGCTACCCAGTCAGGACTTCCCCCAGGTCTGCTTCAGGCAAAGCCTGTGTTTTCTTTCTTCTCTATCACAGACTCGCTGTCACACTCAGAGTCATCTTTGGCTCATGCATGAGTCACTTTCTTGGCTTATCAACAGTAGGTTGGGATAAAAACACACACACACACACACACAACAAACCCAAATGTTGACATCTTCACGGAGTTGAAAGAAAGGGACCACCGTCTGCTCTAACAAAGGAGAGAAACAGAGAGGCCCATTATAGGAGCGCGTCTGTCTAGACAGATGACTAAACAGGGGTCCCTCCAGGGTTAGACTTGAATTTCCTCCCTTCAGCCTGTTGGATACTTAGCAATAATAAAAAAAAATGGGTTGTTTTTTTTTTTTTGCTTAAAAGCTGTAGTACTAATCCAATCCTGCCTACTTTATCCAGAGAGGAGTTGAAAAGCCATTTTGGTACAGCCTGCAAGTGTTAGAGTTTCAGGCAGAAATAAGGCTGCCACAGAAGGACAAGAGCCCTAAGGCCACTCGTGTTGTCTGGCCAGGGACCCAAGACACAAGCCGGACTGTCCCTTTGTACCTCTGGCAACAAGCAGCTTGGACTCAGAGAGGGAGTAGGGACCAATCCAGGGGTCCCCACAAGGCTCACCAAGCAAGGATGGGTCAAAGTTGGGCTTCTCCTTCCCGGGGGCTGACAAGTGGGTTTTCTCCTGCCCCCACCTGCCCTGGGCACTTTGAACTCTTCCTAACTGATCATATGAAAAGTGCTACTGAGAGTGAAAAAAGGGGCAGAATCCTTCAATAAGGCTGAGGATAAGATACTTTTTAAGGATATTAACATTGCTTTGTTTAGTTTCCAGAAAGTTCCCACAGGTAGGCAATTGGGAGGGGGCTCCCAGGCCATGGGGGGTCCCCCTGGAGAAACTGGGGCCATGCCAATGGGTGAAGGCCTCTCTTGTTTCCCAAAAACGTCCTTAACAATGCACAAAGCCCTATTTCTATCATGGTCCCTATTCGCAAAATTCATTCACTCCCTCGTTGAACAAATATGTGCCAGGAGCCTGAATCATTTCTTCCCGTGACTGGGGACAGGTGGGACCGCTGGGAATGGACGATGGCATTTCTTAGGGTTTCCTTAGGATTTTAGATCACACACTCCCGGTGGTTACTTCGGGGTCACAGGCCAAGTTCAAGCTCTGGCTCTACCATTTACTGGCCGTGTGACTGTGGGGACATGACTTGATGTCTATGGGCCTTGGTTTCCTTAACGCTTTATCACTGGGAGTGACAACAGTGTTTCTCCTAGAGGGTACATGGAGGTGAGCACGGTGCCTTGATAGTAAGTGTTCAATAACTGATGGCTCCCACTGCCATTATTATTCCTTTTGCTTCTAAAGACAGAATCCGTCCTCTTCATCCATCGACACGCCCACCCAAATATATGCCTTTGCTTCATGGAGAAATTCACTCACATGATAACATGGACAACTAGACAAAAAACAAAACAAAACAGTTTTAGCCAAAGCTGGGTAAACCCCCAAAACAGAGGCTCTGAACCCCGGCGGTCGGTTCAAATCCTCCAGGTTGCTCTTTAAAACTAACACCAATGCCCTGACTGGTGTGGTTCAGTGGATAGAGCGTCGGCCTGTGGACTCAAGGGTCCCAGGTTCAATTCCGGTCAAGGACATGTACCTTGGTTGTGAGCACATCCCCAGTAGGGAGTGTACAGGAGGCGGCTGATCGATGTTTCTCTCTCACTGGTGTTTCTAACTCTCTATCCCTCTCCCTTCCTCTCTGTAAAAAAAAAATCAATAAAATATTTTTTTTAAAAAAAACCTGACATCAGCTTCGACTCCAGACCCACTGAGTCAGACTTTCTGGAGGTGCACCCAGCTCAAATATTTGTTAAATGCACACCCTCCCTCCCCCCAAGGTGGTTCTGACGCCCAGTGAGGTTGAGCATCTCTGGGCTGGAGCTACCAAATAGAGACCAGAGTCCTGAAGACCCATCAACGCTTCCAATAAAGGTCCTGCGTGCTTTGACCTCAGAAAGACCCAAGCCCAGGTCTTTGCCGCGGGACCAGCCTACCTAGTCGGGGTTAGCCGTTCTTGGTGCTTCATCCGTGTAGTTTGGGAACGACCATCTGCTCTCTCCCTGACAGTAACACCAGAGTAAACAATGCTCGAAGCCCCCCGTGGCCGCAGCTCCCCAAGGCGCCGCCCTCCCCGCCTCCTCCGTGTGGCCCACGGGTGTGACGTGAACACAGACAAGACACAGCTCCACCTCAGGGCAAAGGCACCATCCAAGCAAACGTTAGACACGCGTGGCCTGACCATGGCGACTGCAGAAGGATCCAAAACCAATGAAGGCTCCAGCCGGTGGACCAAGTTCACCGTCAAGGGAGCGGCTGCAGGACTTGCATCCCCAACACACAACGGGGCGATTCAGAGGCGCAGATGTCCGGCCTGTGCAACACAACGCTTTCCTTTCTGTCCGCTCTTTCCCACCGCTGACCCCCCCCCCCCCCCCCCCCCCCCCCCCCCCCCCCCCCCCCCCCCCCCCCCCCCCCCGAGCAGGGTGCAACATCGCAGCATCTGCTGCTGCTAAGAAGAGGCCGTGGGGAGGACTTTGAACTTGCCAGCTCCAGGCAGGCTCAGGGGCCATCGGCGTGCATGGATGGCTGTCCCTGTGTCCAGAGTCACAGGGGACATGCCCTTCCTGGACCAGGCACCTCCCAGTTTGCTCACTGGACAGAGCAGCGAGGAGCGTGTGTCTAAGTCAGGGGTTCTCAACCTTTCGATGGCCACGCCCACCTCAGCGTCTCTAAAATCCTGATGTCCCTCCCCCGTGACATCTAATTCTTATTTTTCGAAAAGTGGACTCCTGTTCACGTGGAGGACGCCTCAGAGGCCATTCACGTGGTCTAAACAAGCTTTCAAAGAACATGGCACCCATGAAAGAGAAAAAGAACCGAAGGACAGCTGAAGTCCTGAGGAGGAAATCACTAAAAAAAATTGATAAAAAATAAAAAAGTAATAATAATATGAAGTGATAGGAAAAAATAGCAAAGTTTCAAAACGTATAATAGAGGCCGTAAATGCATAAATGTCACAGTATATGTGAGGCCCCTGGAACCATAAGAAATGCAAAAAAAAAAATTTCATTGTTAATAACTCATTCTCAAATTGCCCCCCTTAAACATCCAATTGCTCCCCATCAGGCATGTGCCCCATGTTGGGAACCACCGGTTGCGAATCTACTGATCAGCCAATGTCAGGAGACCCAGGTTCAAGGTGGACAGGATTCTGGAGAGGCACATGGTCCATGATGTTTAAAGCATTATGCTCCCAACCAGGGATAGGAACCAGGAAAGCCACGCTCCTGTGTGCTCCCAACAAACAGGTCAGCACCGAAGATGTACACTCCCGTACAGACTTAGCCTTGGTCCTCTCTGCGGACACATCCGCCAGCTCCTGCGGGGCATGTCGGGACCGCAGTGGCAACGGGGCTGAGGGATGCCCCTCCATATTCTGGAGGTAAGCCCAGTTCCAGGCTTTCCCTGACACACGTCAATTTCCCATAACATTTCAGGACTTGTGGGCCTTTCACACCAGGCGAACGCGCCTCGGATGGGGGAGCAATTCATATCAGGATGGAGGAGGATGAGGGGGAGCAGGATGTTGAGAGACTTCATCATGGCAGGCCACTTGAAACCTATGAACTGTGTATTTCTGGAATTTTCCATTTAATATTTCCAGGCCACTGTTGAGCACAAGTCACTGAAACTATGAAAAGCGAAACTTTGGGATAAGGGGGGACTACTATATCTAAAACTTTCAACACGGGTGAAATCTCTCTTTTCCCCAGCACTTCCACTTCTACTGTTCAAAATGTCTCTCTCTCCTGGGCCCAGGGCTACATAGTCCCTCTCTTATGCACCCCTGCTGTGCTAGTGACCTTGGACGTGGCTAATGGGATATGGGCGGGGTAACTGCCACTTCCCATGGCAGGGCCTTGAGGCCGTGAAGGTGTCACGGAGCAGAGCCAACCCCCAATCGTTGTGATTGAGATGAAGGAAAGAGCTCTAAGACAGTGACCTTGAGCTCTAATGCTATATAATGCTATAGACCACACAGTCCCGTTATATCCCGCCCGTCACGGCAAGAATGGATTTTACATGCAACAGGTCAGTTAATCTCATGAATACACCCACCCTGCATCACCCAGGCTTGCTATGACAGTCAGGCCCTATTCTCCACCCTCAGTATTTCCAAGTGGGTCTCCCAACACCTCGATTTTTTTCCTCAAAGACCACGCTAAGTGCTTCTGCCATTTCATGGTGCATCGAGAGCGCAGTCATGCAAGTTCACAGAGGGCGGAAAACCACACGAAAGGGCAAACTTTCTCCTCCAGGAAACGTCAGCAGCTTCCTACTGCTGCCTGACAACTGCCAAACTACACTTTCAAAGGTCGCCTTTCAAGCAGCAAATGTCACCTCCCCCGAGAAGTCTCCCGTGACCTCTCTAGACCAGAGTGAGCAATTCTTCTTCTGACCTCTCAGACGCCTTCCTTATAAGCAACCGAGAGGCATTGGCTTCTCCGTCGTGTTTGTTTGGGTTGGATCCCTGACCTCACTAAATTGCCGGCCCCTGCGAACGGGTCGATGCTCTATCCCTCCATCCCCTGGCAGACCTCGCTGGACCAGATTGATGAAGGGATGATATCAGCTTCCCAGGGTCAAGCCTTGATGTTCAAAACTTAAAAATTAGAAAGCAAACTCTGGTCCAACAGAAATGCTTTTTGACTGATAAGAGGCATAGCTTTGCAAATTCCTTGGCTTATGACCTCGTTTCAGGCACAGCTGGACAATCCAGAGACCCTTCAAAAGCCTGACCCTCCTCCCCATACACGCAAAGTAGCCTGTCATTCTCCTAGGCTGGCGTGTGGCCACCTCTCAGCCAAGTGCCACCTGTCCCTGGCCACCGTGTCGCCGATGGCTGTGCCCAGGCGTGACAGCAAGAACCAAACCCAACAGCTGTCCTTCCACACTTGTCAGCACAAGACGGGAGACCCGGGAGGCTATTTTCATACACAGAAGGGTGCAGAGCTAGCTTCCTGCCAGCAAGGAAGCGGGTGGGTTTGCAATAACTGCGGCGCATTCATTAAACACAATCCCCCTCCAAACATATTCTACATCCAGAAGCCCCTGTAGCCTGCCTCCCACATTATTTGCTAAAGAAAGAACTCTGGTCAAGTGGGGTCTGTGTAGAATTCACAGTCCAGCTTCCCCTGGGAACGCAGCAGAGAGGACCGCAGTGAGAGAACATCCACGCTGGGTGGTTCCACAGCAGCCACTGCAGCGAATCCCACGGACCTGGCACTGGCTCTTTGCTGCCGCTTTGCTCACCTTGGGCCCAACGTAGCCGCCGCAGGGACCCCTGGGCTAAAGCCACCCTTCTCCCACCCTTTTCACCAGAGGAAATTTCCCAGCCCTTCCAATGGCCTGCAAGGCCCTACGCGAGCTGTCCGTGGTGATTTCTCTAGTCTCATCTCCCAGGACACTTCTGATAACGCTGGAACGCGTCAGCAACAGGACCAGCTGTCCCCCTCGGCCAGAAATGATCTTCCCCAGAGAGAGCCCCGGGCTGTTCTCTGACCTCCTCCGAGTCTCTGCTGAAATGCCACCCTCTC
>PVJC01039593.1:0-16189 GCA_004026665.1 Murina feae | reverse complement strand
ACCCAAGCTGGCCACACCCCCATGGGGTGAGGGTCTCCACTGCGGGGCTTGGCCAGCCTGCAAACAGCCATCAACCCCTCACCCAGGCTGGCCAGGCATGCCAGCAGGTGGACATGCCCCGAGGGGTCCCAGACTGTGAGAGGGCACAGGACAGGCTAAGGGACCTCCCTGAGTGCACAAATTTTTGTGCACCAGGCCCCTAGTGTGTGCATGTGTGTATGTGTGTGTGTGTGTGTGTGTATGATTTAATGAGATAATCCCTATTAAGTGCTTAGCACAGTGTCAGGCACATACACGTGCCCATAGATATGAGCAAATCTTTATATATAAAAGGCTAATATGCTAAGTGTCTGACCATCTGACTGGTTGCTATGATGCACACTGACTACCAGCAGGCAGATGCTCAGCATAGGAGCTGCTGAGCTGCAGTGACTTGGCAGCAGTGGTTCTCAGGTGACGCACCCTGAAACTAGGAGGAAGGGAGCCCAATTCCTCGTGGGGCCATGCAATTCCACTTTCGGCTGTGGGTTATGTTGTTGCTGGGGCACTGTGGGCCCGAATCTGGTTTACTGCACACGTGTGTTTGTGTTCCACACCCTATATGACAGCAACTTTGCAGCATGCTCTCTTGCACTCCAGGACCCCTTGGGGGATGTCGGACAGCAGGTTTCGGCCTGATCCCCGCAGGCCAGGCTGAGGGACCTCACCTGCCAGAAGGACTCCGCTCACTCCACAGATGCCAGGGAGGGACTAAGGGAGGTTGGCTCCAGGGTGTGTCCAGCCCGCTTCACCCAGTCCCGCCCCGCTGGCCACTTTCTAATTAATTTCCTTTCAATGTGCACGAATTCATGCACCAGGTCACTAGTTATTATTACAATGATCTATTCATAGAGAAGCAAGAATGGATGATGTAGGAAAGCCCCTTATAGACAGAGCCAGTAAAAATGCACATGTTGGAGGACTCCTTTGGGAGCAGTGAGCTCTTTTTGGTGCCTGGAACTTTACCCTAAGCTCTCTCAGTTTGGGGAAAGGACGGGTCCAGTCTCTGCTTCCTGGAGCACACAGCCAGCGCAGCAGGGCCAGCACACCAGCACTCAGCGGCCCAGGGGAAATGACTAGGGTAAGAGAGTGCGGATCAGCAACAGGACAGGCTGAATGTGGCCATTCCAAGGGACAGTGAGTCAGTGTCCAGCTTATATGTGGCCCTGGCAATGCAAGAGGAAGCTCTGTCCATGCAGACCCTATGTAGAGGAAGCAGAAAGCTGCTGGTCAGGAGGACTGAGAAGACTACATGGAAAAGCAGACAGTTAGATTTTTCAGGACTTGAATTCCCCAGAAAATCAAACTAGAGATTGAAGACCCCCAACCTACCCTGGGCAGCAGAGATTTGCAGAGGAACAAGTTGTGCCACTGAGGGGCAGGAGGGAGAAAGGCGGTGAGAGCCAGTTTCTGGGAGGAAAAAACTCCTAGACTCTCTCAGGTTAAAGGGTGGGAGAGCACTGGCTCCTGCAGCCTCCAGGGGGCACTCAGGTCCAAGCGAGGACAATCACTTTGTCTTCAGCTCAGGTCAGAGAGCTGGGAAGGACTCCAGGACAAGAATAAATGCCACCTCAACCAGGAAGAGAAGCAAGGCCAGCCCAATCTTGGATCCTCTGAGAAGAGTTGCCTTGTGCCCTGTGACCAGCACCAGATGGACAACATACCCACAACTTGGTTTCCAAATGGGTTAGTCCTCTGCCTCTCGGCTCCTGCTCAGAACTTGAGCTTACCCCTGAGCTGCCTGCCCTGCGGAAGTCTCTGCTGAACTACTCCTGGCGCGGGCAGGAAGGCTCCTATACTGCTATCTAAGCCAGCTTAGGCTAGGTAAGCGAATTAGGAAACAGTGAAAAGAGACCAAAAAGCCCATTTCTGTGATAGTTCAGGGGTGAGGGAACCAGAGAGCCAAGTGGAAAACCCATCATTCAGTGCGTGTGCTTTCTCTCCTTGAAGAGCTGTGCCAGGCCAGGGCGAGGCCATGCCCCTGAACCAGCAGGTCGGAGCAGGGCCCTGATGAAATGGTTACTGAAGACCCTCACTGTGTGTGTTTTGTTTTGTTTTGTTTTGTTTTTGGGGGAAGGCTGTTAGTGGCTTGGTGTGAGAGCTTCCATCTCCTGAGGGAGGCTCAATGAAAGCTGTAGGACACACAGACACCATTCTGGATGTCTGAGGGTGTTGCTGGTGCAAGGGGCTCAGGAGGGAGAGTCCCTAGAAAGTTCTATAAGATTTTAGAGGCTGAGAGTGAAAGAAGAGGTGAGGGGGAGCCTGGGAGTAGCAGTTTCCAGGGCCGGTGCCCAGCTGCTGGGGTGGAGCAGGTCCAGCCAGGATCACCCTGCAGAGGGGAGAGGCTGGGGTTGGGGCATTTGAGACCTCAGACTTGGTCCCCTTCACCGAGGGTGTATCTACCTGTGGGAGATCTTAGGAATTACCTGAGAACATGGCCCACAGCTTCTCTATAACTATCTCAGTAGACCAAAACTTTGTTCTTGGTCTCTCAGTGAGTGCATTTTTCAGGGGAGTACATGTGGACATGTTGGCCTCCAGGCATCCTCAAACTACGGCCTGTGGGTCACATGCCGGGTGTTTTTGCCGCTGCTGCCTGTCCTGCTTAAAATAAGATACGTGCAGTGTGCTAGGAATTTGTTCATAGTTGTTTTTTAAAAAACTATAGTCTGGCCCTCCAATGGTCTGAGGGACAGTGAACTGGCCCCCTGTTTAAAAAGTTTGAGGACCCTTGGAAACCTTAGACCAATTGTCGTCACTTGGACCTGAGCGCCCCCTGGAGGCTGCAGGTGCCCACCCTTCAACCTGAGACAGAGCCCAGGAGTTTTTTCCTCTCAGAAACCGGCTCTCTCAGCCATGCTGCCAAGGGCTAGGGGAGTCCAGCTTTGTCCACTAACCAATGGGGAGAAATAAGGCTAACGAGGCACATTTGTAAGTCTGGAGAGGACACTGAGCGCACTGGCGGAGGCCGGTGACATGTTGTTCCAGAGGTCCCAGAAATCTTTGTTTTCTGGTTGGGAGGAGCCTTTGCAGAGTACAAAAGGGATGTGAGACCTTTGCTAAGGTTGTACAGGTCGATGTCAGGGGAGGGGGCAGGGGGAGGCACAGGGCCATCTGAGAGGGATCGGGACTCTTTCAGGCTGGACTAAGGAAATAGGGGTCCTGGAACCAGTCAGCCTGACCCATAGCTGACTCTGCTTATATTTCTCTTTGGCCTCAGCAGTGAGTCTCAGATAGTGGGGCAGACTTTGGGAGAGGCCTTGGGGAGTACTGAAGACAGTAGGTACTAGAGAGCCCTGGTGAGTTCCCAGGACTAGAGCAAGAGAAGGATGTGGGGCTGGGACACTGAGCCCTGTGACCAACGGGATGGCCAACATGTGCACAGGAAAGAGAAACTAAACCATAAGATGAAGGACAGTGACAAGGGAACCTGTGACCCCTCTATCACAATATGCCTTCCATCATAACAGGCCCTGATATTTCCCCTTACTCCAGGAGGAAAATTGCCAGTAATTTCCCTGCAACACCAGTCAGTACTTGAAATCCATTTTTTCATTCAGCAAATATTACTGAGCACCTATTACATGCCAGGTACTATTTGTGGCAGAGAAAATGTAATAGTATACAAATAAGTAGACAGATAAAATAATTCCAAATTTTAATAAGTGACATAAAGGAAACAGACATGGGTTTGAAATGGCTGGATAAGGTGGTCATGAAGGGCTTCATTGAGAAGATAGCATTTCAACAAGAATCGGCTGTAAATATTGTGAAACCCATGACAGTTCTATTTATTCTATGATGGGTAAATAAAGCACTTTTCTCATATTGTGAAAAGTACCAAGAAAGAGTCATTACTAGCAGTGCTCTCTGGAAGAGAAACAAGTTTTCCTGTCCCATTACGGTCAACCCCTTCCCTCCCAGTAATTTTTTGTAAAGTTCTTTGCCCGTGGGAGTGGGGTCAGGGTGGGACTCGGACATTGATGGTGAAATATTAATGAGTTTTCAAGAGCAAAGCTGATGACCCAATGGGCAAGGAGACACCTATTTGGTGGTGGTGCTCTTCTATTAGTCAGGGGCACAGCAGATGTATAGTCCTTAGTTCATCCTAGCTTGTTGCCTGTCTTGGTGGCCAGAGCTGTTTCATGTTTGGGGCACTGAAAAGAAAACAAAGGGAAAGAAAAGGGGGAAAAAAGACTGACAAAGTTTGGGAATGCCCCAGCAAGGCTCTAGAGGAATTTGGAAATAGCTGTTCTCTGCGTGTTTCTAAGTATGTTTGTGTGTGTGTTTGCTGAGTATATATAAGTATCAGAGTCTTTAGCTGTCTTGGAGAGGGCTTGACACCTAGTATACAAAAATGTTAGTGTCCTCCTCTTCTCTCCTCCCCATTATAGACGTAAATCTAACCACAGAAAGGTGATCTTCAATCAATCTACCCAATTCCTTGATCTTATGGGCAACCAGATCCATCGCCAAGACGATGAGAGTCACAACTGGGCATCAGTGGCATGGGCTATTCACTCCCCCAAAATCATTGAAGCCCTAGCTGGCTTGGCTCAGTGGATAGAACATCAGCCTTGGACTGAGGCCCTGTGTTTGATTCTGGACAAGGGCACAAGCCTAGGTTGCAGGCTTGATTCCAGCAGGGAGTGTACAGGAGGCACCAAATCAATGATTCTCTCTCATCATTGATGTTTCTAACTCTCTCTCACTTTCCTTCCTCTCTGAATTCAATCTAATCTAATAAAAGAGTAATATGCAAATTGACCCTCACTTCGTTACACCCACAAGTCACTCCCACAAGCCATGCTCACCAACCAATCAGGAGCAAATATGCAAATTAGCTCAACTAAGATGGCAGCAGCCATAGAGCTGGAGTTGTCCTGGGCAATGGAGGAAGCCAGGGCCCTGTGGACCCTGAGCTCTACTCAAGGCTACAAAGTTTCAATTATAGAAGATAAACAACCCCAGATGCCTGCTTCCAGCCAGGCACCCCAGTAGGGACCCAAACCCTGAAGGGGCTGTGGGCAGCCTGAAACAGCCCTCTGCCCCTCACCCAGGCTGGCCAAGCACCCCAGTTGGGACCTGAACCCTGAAGGGGCTGTGGGCAGCCTGAAACGGCCATCAGCCCCTCACCCAAGCTGGCCATGCACGCCAGCAGGTGGACATCCCCTGAGGGGTCCCAGACTGTGAAAGGGCACAGGCCAGGCTGAGGGAGCCCCCCGAGTGCACAAATTTTTGTGCACCGGGCCTCTAGTCTCTGTATAAAAGGCTAATATGCTAAGTGTCCCTCCTATCATCCGACCGATTGCTATAATGTGCACTGACCACCAGGGGGCAGACGCTCAATTCAGGAGCTGCCAAGTGACTTGGCAGCGGTGTTTCTCCGGTGACACACCCCGAAACCAGAGAGGAGGGAGCCTTGATTCCTCAACTGGCCTCATGATTCCACCTTCGGCTGTGGGTTATGTTGTTGCTGGGACACTGTTGCCTCTGAATCTGGTTTACTGCACACTTGCGTTTGCATTCCACACCCTATATGACAGCAACTTTGCAGAGTGCTCCCTCATACACCAGGACCCCTCGGGGGATATTGGAGGGCTTGTTTCAGCCCAATCCCTGCAGGCCAGACTGAGGGACCTCACCTACTGGAGGGACCCTCATCACTCCACAGACATCAGGAAGGGACTAAGGGAGGTTGGCTCCAGGGTGTGTCTGGCCCATCTCACCCAGTCCCACCCTGCTGGCCACTTTCTAATTAATTTCCTTTCAATGTGCATGAATCCATGCACCAGGTCACTAGTAAAAAGATATATATATTTAAAAAGTCATTGAAGGGGGATGGGGCCTCCTGCCGGGAAGAGTTAGTCTTGGACTCAGAGTTCTGTCCGGACCCTGACCTTATTTACACTGATGTAATCAGCCAATATTGGCCTAAACCTTAGAGATAGCTCATTCCCAGCAGGCTTTGGGGTGGGGCGGTGCTGTTGCCATCTTTATAAAGGGGGTTCAGTCAGGTGACGAGAGCTATCCTGTGGCCTCTCTAGCTCAGCATGGCTCGTGCACTGGAAACACTAGTTGCCTTGGGGCTGTTGGGCCTGTGCTGGTCTCTGGCCATTGCCCATCCTGTCACTTTGTGAGTAAAGCTGATGCTGGGGAAGGAGGACTGGGGTCTGGGCTAGAGCTGGACAGAGCTTGGTTTTAGGCCTGGGCAAGTGTGGGATCAGGAGCTAAGAAAGACCTCTCTCTGCCTTCTCTCTAGGACTAGTGCCTCTGGGAGTGGAGCTGAAGGTGGGAATAGGAACCAGCTGGTCCCAGACATGCTCGGTGAGGCCCTGACTCCCTGAGTGTGTCTATCTGTCTGTGTCTCTGCATTTACCATCTGACTGGTCTTTTACTTTGTCATCTCCCCACCTTCACCTCAGAACTCTGTTCAGATGGCTGGAGCTTTGATGCTACTACTCTGAGTGAAAATGGGACTATGCTATTTTTTAAAGGTAGGAGAGGCTGGGGTTGGGGCATTTGAGACCTCAGATTTGGTCCCCTTCACTGAGGGTATGTCTACCTGTGGGAGATCTTAGGAATTACCTGAGAATATGGCCCACAGCTTCTCTGTAACTATCTCAGTAGACCAAAACTTTGTTCTTGGTCTCTCAGTGAGTGCATTTTTCAGGGGAGTACATGTGGACAGCTCACCACTGGGGCCGGGAGTTGATTTCAGAGAAGTGGAATACCAACTCCGTGGATGCTGCCTTTCGCCTTGGTCATGACAGTGTCTTCGTGATCAAGGTACTGCTGGGTCAAGGTCAGGGCTGGGCCAGGAAGTGCTGGAATCTACATGAGAGACTCACCTCAAGTGGCCCTGGCATGCCCTTACCAATAAGTTCCAGGTTTCCTTCCCCGGTGCCTTCCCTTCCTGAAAAAGCTGAGGGTAAGGCAGTGTGTACATGTGAGCTTGGAGGGCACTATATCCAAGGCTATGTTTTAGTTTTGATCTTCGTCCAGACCTCTCTGCCACTCCTCATGCTCTTGGCCATTTTTTTCTTCATGGCAATTTCTTCCCTTGGCTTCCATGACCCTGCATCTGATCCTCTTCATATGATGGTTAGTTTGTACACAACACAATGGCATGACAGATGAAACCCAGGGGGTGAGTGGTGAGTGACCGATAAAATCCAGCCTAGAGGGTGAGTGACGGATGAAACCCAGCCTAGGGGGTGAGTGACAGATGAAATCCAGCCTACTGTGCTCACCAAGTCATGTGCCCTGGCCCAGGCTGTGTCTGCTCAGAGGAAAGGGTATCTTCTCCTCACTTGCACAAAGGTGCTGTGAGGTTGGGATGGGCCTCACTGGCAGCTTTGTTTTCCCTCCTGCTTCTTTTCCTGCTCTTTCTCAGGTTTCTTATCCTTAGTTAGTCCTCAAATGTTCCTTGGAGAACCATCCCAACTGTTCCATACCTCCTCCCTTGGTGATGTATACTAAAGCCATGGCTTTGAGGACTCTGTTGTGGACACCAGATCTGGATTTCTCCCTGGAGCTCCAGGCATGTCTTTCCAATTTCATGGCAGACATCTTCAACTTAGATGTTCCATAGGTGCATCACCCAGACTGAACTTAGTATCTTTCTTACACAGGGACTCCTCCTCCTGTGTTCCCTATTTCAGTAAATGGCACCACCACATACCAGTTCCTGCAAGCCAGGTGCATGTGGATTTCAGGATCTGCCCCTTGGTTATCTTTTCAGGCTTATCTCCCATTCCTGCCACGCTCACTGTACCAGACTCAGGACACTAAGTGTACTTCTCTGAGCATGCTCTGTATGTGCTGCTCCCTCTGCTGGTGATACTCTTTCCACACTTGTCTACCTGGAAAATTTCTGCTCAGTTTTCAATTCTTGGCCCAAATGTGTCCTCCTCTGTGAAGTTTTCCAGGAATTCTCTGGGTAGATCAGGCATTCTCCCTATATTCCCAGTGCATTCACATCCACCTAGGTGGCTGCATGGCTCAGATGGTGGATCTTTTCTGCATTTGCACAGGGAACTCCTTGAAGGCAGAGACAGAACTTTGTCATGCCTTTACCCCCTGTATCTGTGGTGATTCTTGAATTGATAAATGAATGAATAAATAGATAAATGAACAAATTCATGTATACATAGATGAGTGATTTCAGGATCACTATTTTTGGATGTTTGTCAATACTAATGGTGTTGCAAGTAAGTGTACCATGGGATTGTCCGTTGTACAAAGCCAGATGTGTGTGTTATAGTAATAGTGATGGGTATGGAGATGTGTGGGGCTGCAGGAGGATATTGTGTAAATGCAACAGATCAAAGATGCTGTGTGTAAATGCAGGATGGCAATATTTTGGGGAGCATAGTTCAAAACAGAGTGCTTTTGTATGCAGGGGGACAAAGTCTGGGTGTACCCTCCTAAGGACAAAGAGGAGGAATACCCAAAGTTGCTCCAAGATGAGTTTCCTGGAATCCCATTCCCAGTGGATGCAGCTGTGGAATGTCACCGTGGAGAATGCAACAGTGAGGGCATCCTCTTCTTCCAAGGTCAGTCCAGAATGAGAGAGGCTGGAGCAATGGTGGGTCAGTGGTGACAGAGGTAGTGGTAGGAACAGTGGTGGTGGTGGATTTACTATATGGCTCCCCAAGGAAGGAATGAATTAGGTCAGTTAGGATCTAAAGGGCAAGTAGGGGAAGTAGAGGAAGTTATCCTAGGGAAGGTAACTGGGTATAATTGTACTAAAAATTCCTCATTGTTCCCCATGACTCTTAGGACAAATCTATGTTCCTTAGTCTTACATACAAGGGTCTCCATGACCAAGTCCCTATTGACCCTCCAGCCTTGACTCTCATCACACCCTTACCTTGAATATGAAGCTCCAGGAGCTCCATGCTGCTCTTTGTACATCCAATTTCTTTCATGCTTCATGCTTTCCTCTATCTGGAGTTCTGTCTCCTCCTCCCGTCTGCCTTATAACTCCTGCTTCAGATTTTAGTTTAAGTATCACTTTCTCTGGGAAATTTTCCCTGACTCTTCCCACTGCCCTTGCTGAGCTGATCATGAGCACTTTGCTGTGGAATTTTACTGTATGATCACTCTCTTCAACTGTTTCCCTGCTGGGCTATGAGCTTCATATAACCAGGACCATGTCTGGTCCACCCTGGAACCCAGTACAAGCATAAAGGAAGGAACAGGCTGGCCTCACCGAATGCTTGTTGATTGCTTGGACAAAGGTAACCACACATGGTTCTGGGACTTGGCTACAAAAACCAGAAAGGAACGTGACTGGCCAGCTGTTGGGAATTGCTCCTCTGCCATTCGATGGATTGGCCGCTACTTCTGCTTCCGGGGTAACCAATTCCTACGCTTCAACCCTGTCACGGGAGAGGTGCTTCCTAAGTACCCTCTGGATGTCCGAGACTACTTCATGCCCTGCCCTGGCAGAGGTGAGAAAGCCACAGCTCCTGGGACTCACTGGAATCTATCCATATGCCCAGCTCCCACCTTATCTCTGTGGTGTGAGACCTTGGCCCTTGCCCTAGCCCCATTTCTATTCTGGCTCTTCCCAGTTTTCCTCATCTGGTGAAAGCCTACATCCCATTAACCCCAATTATCTCTTCCACCTCAGATTTCATTATGACCTCTGGCTTTTGTCTTTGTTTCCCCTTGCCTATTTTTTCCTTCAAGGCCATGGACATAGGAACAGGACGAGCCATGGAAATGGTACCCACCATGGCTATAAGGAGGGACGCTGTCACCCAGATGTAGTCTTGTCTGCACTGCTATCTGACAACCATGGTGCCACCTATGCCTTCAGTGGTAAGAGATATCCCTAAGTCCCCCATCTCTGCCCTCTGCATCTCTCACTTCTTTCACGTGTCTACATCTCTGATACATTTCCTTCATTTTCACCACTATGTCCCTTACTTTGTCCCTCAGCTCCTATACTTAGCAATCTTTTTTCATTCCCCTTCTCCTCCGATGTATATTGTTCAACATTGCCCAGGCCTCTAACTTCTGCCACCCAGTACCATCTACTCCCAAGCCGGTGACCTCTCCTGACCTCTCTGGGTCTCTTTGACTCCTCATATTACCTTTGCCCTTACACGTCTTGCTGGGTCCTCTGGTGCCCCCTGAGCTTATCTTCAGAAGCTCAATCTTTTTCCAGGTTCCCAGAAGCTCCTGTCCAGACTTCTGGGGAACAACATTACCTGGGTATGACATCTTCCAGTACCAAAAACTAGCTAAGAACTGTTGGGTCCCTCAGACAGTTAGAGATAGATTCACTAGCCTGTGGAAGTTTCCCCTCTGAGTGACCAGTGGAGAAAGCTTTCTCCAGACCAACAGCATTAATTGGTAAAAGCCATATAATTATACCTTGGGATGCTCTGGGGTTAGTTGGCAGGTAGTGACAGGTGTTGATCCACACTCAAGAACAGTTCCAAGAGAAAGAGTAAACAACCACATTACACTCAGCCAAAGACACATGTATGATCAGATACAAACATAAATTAGAGGTGAGAACATGGAATAGTGAAAATCCTTTTTTGCTCCTAACCCCTGCAAAACAAATATAATCATATATAACTACCAAGCTATAATGAAAAATACACAGTCACAAGATCATATCCCCACAACAGGAATGCATGCTATAATGAGAACAAACATCCATGATGAAACACACACCTGCAGTGAAAAATACAGACCTATACTGAGAATATATACCAGAGCCAAAACACTTAAGTATCAGGAGAACATGCAACTATGGAGAGTGCATGGGACCACTGGGAGGATACACATACACACACACATACACACACAGAAAGAGAGAGAGAGAGACAGAGAGAAAACAGGGTCACAGGGACCACACAGAAATGTAGAGAGATCATAGAACCTTAAGGCCATGTGGCTGTGGATAGAATGCAGCTGAACTCCTAAATCGAAAGTACAGTATTGTTATATTGTAAATCAGAAGACGCCTTAATCAATAAGCCAAATTTATTTGGAGTCCTGTTCATTTTTGCTAGCGCTAGTGAGTCCAGAGGAACTCTTGCTTCTCAAATTCTGGGGCCCCATATGGTGGAAATCTTTTCAATTTATATGTTTTTCAGCTCTTTGTTTTCCAAATTTGGAATGAGACTTCCGGAACTTCTGAGAAAAAGTCCTGTTTGCTGGGACAGGGCTGTGAGACCATATCTCAAGGCCTGGCCTGGCGCCAGCACTGACAACTCTCTCTGGGGCATATTTTATGGCCTCTCTGGATTGGGGAGTAGTCTTATTTTCCCTATTATTTAAGCAAGCAAATGTTTACAGAGTAGCAGAATTAAAAATTTAAACAGCAGTTTTTACCCAAGATGGAGGTTACTATACTTCAGTATTAGGTATGTTCCTCTATGTTTCAGTTTCCATCTCCACATGTATGGGAGGCAACTGATCAAGTCCCCCCACCTCTCTCTCTCTCAATCAATAAGAAAAGTATATGCTCAGGTGAGGATTTAAAAATGTATTTAAAAGAATGAGTTTTTTGGGACTAGGTAGCTAGGTGATTAGTGGTTCCTTTTTCTAAAATTAGGAAAAATTATGGAAGGAATAAGTGTGTGTGTGTGTGTGTGTGTGTGTGTGTGTTTGGTGAAAGCAGCAATCAGTTTAGACATATTGGGTTTTTGGTGCCTAGTGGCCCCAAATGGACAGGTCAAGTAGGCAGTTATGTTTGAGCCTAACATTCAAAGGAGAGTCCTGTAGAGCTGGAGAGAACAGACTGAAAGTCATCAGCATGTAGCTGAAGAGAAGAATAGTCAACAAGACAAGAGGAACATGGGAGAGCCTGGTATCACAGGAGTCCAAGGTCTAAAAAAAAAAAGAAGATGTAAAGAAGGGAGTTGTCAGCAGTCAAATGTTGCTGAGAGATAGAGTAAGAGGAAGACAGAGACCATTAGACCAGTGGACCAGTGGACCATGAACCAGTAGATTTGGCAAGTTGAAGGATACTGGTGCCCTTGAACAATTTCAATAGAGGAGGGAAATAGAAGTGTAAGTGAAGTAGGTTGAGAAAGTAAAGGTAAATGAGAGCTTAGACGAGTCGTTTAGTAAGTTGCTATGGAAAGGAGAGTAGAAGATTAGAGTGCTGCTCTGGCTACGCCCTCACTCTCCTGCCATCCTCCCCCCCTGGGATTAGAGAATACAGCCAGAGTGAGAACACTCCATAGAAGCTTGGAAGCTTGCTGTGGTGCTTCCCTTTTAACTTCTGGTCACTCTCTCCTTGTCTATAACATCTCTGCACGTGGACATCTGAGATCCGTAGGAAACCCCCAACAAACCCCATGACATTGGCCTTACTGGGCAACTTGGCCTCTGTTCTTTATTCTTGCCCTTCTGTCAGGCCCCTGCTGACTCCAGTTCCAATCAGGCCACAATGCCCAACTTCACCAAGTCCTTCTCTACTTCCTCTTATGTGTTTCTTTTTTCTTGGCCTCTGGAAGCATTCTCTCCTTCCTCTCAGGACTCACCCCTACATCTGTCACTTGCCTCTTCACTTCCTGGCCTTTTACCACCAGCCCTACAGGTGCCTTTGATACTCCACAGGATCCCAGTACTGGCGTTTGGACAACAGCAAGGATGGGTGGCATAGCTGGCCCATTGCCCATCAGTGGCCCAAGGGTCCTTCAACAGTGGATGCTGCCTTTTCCTGGGATGATAAACTCTATCTGGTCCAGGTATGTGTTAGGAGGGAGAGAGGCTTGAGGCAAAGACTGGGAGAATATCCAGCTCTATGCTGATTAACATCTCTTATCTTCCAGGGCTCTCAGATATATATCTTCCTGACAAAGGGAGGCTATACCCTAGTAGATGGATATCCAAAACGGCTGGAGAAGGAATTAGGGAGCCCTCCTAAGGTCAGCCTTTTGGCTGTGGATGCAGCCTTTGTCTGTCCTGGGTCTTCTCGACTCCACATCATGGCAGGTGAGGGGCATCTGGGTGCTAAGGGGTGGTTTGTTCTACTACTTCTCCATAGCATGGATCACTATCAGGGCCTGAGAAGGGTTAGGTCAGGATTTCTATGATGTAAAAGCCATGTTATATCTGGTGCCTTCTTCACAGGACGACAGCTGTGGTGGCTGGACATGAAGTTAGGAGCTCAAGCAACATGGACAGAGCTTCCTTGGCCCCATGAGAAGGTTGATGGGGCCCTGTGCATGGAAAAGTCCCTTGGCCCCAATTCATGTTCTGCCAATGGCTCCGGCTTGTACCTCATCCATGGCCCCAATTTGTACTGCTACAGGAATGTGGAGGAACTGACTGCAGCCAAAGCCCTGCCCCAGCCCCTGAGAATGAACAGCCTCCTGGGCTGCAGTCACTGACAGGACTTCTGATATGAATCTGGCCCAGACCCTTCCCATTTTCTTTACAATAAAACCAGAGGACTTCTTGGCTTGAATCAAGGGGCCCTAGTTGTGAAACAATCTCATTTCCTTCTTTAAATTGAGAGGTAGTAACATTTCTTTTGAGGCTTTCTAGCTCAAATGAGATTGTGGGAGGCAAGGAAAGGGAGGGCTGAGGGACAAACCTCATTTCTGCTCAGATGATCCTAGATCCTAACTGGCTTCTTCTGGACTATTACACATAGAAGGAAACAGAGGACCACAAGTAGGAAAAGGAATTGGTGTGTTTACACAACAAATAAGAGGCAGAGCAGAGACTCTGACCCAGCCTACTAATAACTGACCACAGGAAAGGCATCAGGAAAATAGGGACAGGGGCAGGTACCCATGTGCCAAATGGATTGGCTCAAGGTTGCCATTTGAGGGCCATTTAAGCCCTCAAACTGTGGTTTCAGGTGTTTCAGGTAGCACTCCACCAGAAAACGAGGCTTTGGTTGCCATGAGTTAGGTATAACAAAAGGAAGTTGGGGTGGGGTAACAGGGAGAGGCCAGATGTGTGTCAGAGGCAAGCTGGGGAGAGAGGAGGTGGAACCATTCAGGGACCTGGGCCCATGAACACATTTGTAGAACACTGGGTGGTCCTGCTGGCTACCCTGTAGCCTCCACGAATGCAGGCCTAGATGGTGCAGTGTTGATAAAGGATATATTTGTTGATTCTTTTCTGATCATAAATGGGTCAAGACTTTAGTCTCCAAACTTACTGACAACCATTTGAATGGGGAGTGGGTCTGGACCACAGGCAACTGGATCTCAGTAAGAGCCTTTTTCCTCCTCTACCTTTTCAAGCCAGCAGAGGTTAATTAGTTTGTTTTAGACTCAAAAATAGCCCCAGACTCTAGCAGAGGACCCTTTTTCTGACTTTTCATATCCTAGCCTCAACAACCTCATCCATAAAATGGGAAAACACTACTCATCTCCCAATGGCAAAGAATATGGACTCAAACCCATCCCTTGGATTCTGTCAGGAAGGGTCCCAGGAAGCAGACCCGAACTCTGGTCCATGGCCTCTTCTGGTTTGTGGTTAGCCCCTCCTGACCTATGGCCCCTTACTTGTGGGTAGAATGGTACCCTGACAAGCTCCACTGACACACTGGGCTTTGCACTGGGAGACCATGCCATAGAGTAGCTCCTGATAGGAACCAGGCTCCTTTGGTTCAGGAGAACTGCCTGAGGGTCCTTCACTAGCCTTGATGAGTGGGGATGGGGACACCCAGGGATGAAACTAGGTCTCGGAGGTTCCACCCAGGACTTGAGGTTGGCTGAGGCTAGGAACAGAGGTTAGAGGCCAGGCACCAGGGATGTGGGGGTCTACTGCCAAGAAGTATCTTAAGCTTTCCCCTTCATCCCTGGTGGTGCCTGGATGGTTCTCCTCCTTCAGTCTAAGAGGTAAGGACAAGGCCAAAGTTTCAGATTTGGGCCTCGTTCAATTCATATACTACATTTGGGGCCATTACTGCATCATGCTAGGGAGTCTAGAGGTGTCTAACAGTGATCCAGCAACTCTGGTACACAAGGTTAACTTCCTCCTCATAAGGGGAAGCACCAGGTCTCCTCTTTCTTCTCTTCTCCCACCTGGTCTAGCTTGTCTCTAGCTTGTCTCCAAGGAACTCCCATAAAAGGCTCAATTCATGCTTCTTTCTTCCACGCAGTTAATACCTCCCATGTGCAGAGCACTGTGTCAGGTAATAAAGCAACAAGATGAATTGGACAATGCCTACCTTTAAGAATCTGCCACGCTATCACAGTCAGGAGGGGACTTCAGATGAATGCAATAAGTGAGTGAGACATTAAGGTGGAAGTTTATATATACAAAGGAGAGCAGAGCCAGCAATACCTGGATGGAGAGTGGGTTAGGGAAGGCCTCATATATGACATAACACCTGAGCTGAAATGTAAAAGATGAGTAGAATGTATGTAATCCTTTAGCAAATATAAATTCTACCATGCCAGGGAGCGGTACAGGCAACTAGGGATGAATGAAGGGCTGGTGGGGTCTGAGGCTGACAATGGAGGCAGGGGCTTCTCAGCTCGTGTGTGTGTGTGTGTGTGTGTGTGTGTGTGTGTGTGTTCCATGTCAGGCTAGGAAGCATGGATTTTGTCTGTCTTTGGAGCAATGGATACCTAGTGGGAGATTTTAGACAAGGGTGATGAAATTCCTTTGACTCCTGCAGAGTGGATACTGGCTGAAAGCAGACAACAGTGGCTGTGAGGAGACCACTGAGGAGGTTAGTGCTGTAGTCCAGGGTAAATCATGAAGACCTGGACACTGGGTGGTGATGGAGATAAAGAGAAGTGAGCAGATTAAAAATATCTAGAAGCCCTGACTGGTTTGGCTCAGTGGATAGAGCATTGGCCTGCGGACTGAAAGGTCCCAGGTTCGATTCTGGTCAAGGGCGTATACCTTGGTTGTGGGCACATCCCCAGTGGTGCATGTGCAGGAGACACCTGATCAATGTTTCTCTCTCATCGATGTTTCTCTCTATCCCTCTCCCTTCCTCTCTGTAAAAAATCAATAAAATATATTAAAAAAAATAAAAAAAATATTGAGAAGACATAAGTCTGTAGGACTTGCTGATGGATTGGAGTTTGAAGGAGAGAGAGGAATCTCATCTCCAAACTGGTTCATGGCCCCTTTCCCCGTTCATCATTCTCTCTCTCTCTCTCTCTCTCTCTCTCTCTCTCTCTCTCTCTCTCTCTCT
>PVJC01039592.1:0-16187 GCA_004026665.1 Murina feae | reverse complement strand
CCTCCCTTTCCTTCTCTCTCCCTCCCTCTCCCTCTCCCTTTCCCTCTCCTTCTCCCTCTCCCTTTCTTTCACCCTCTCTCTCTCTGACCCCTTGCCTCCCTCTTATAAGGACCTTGTAATTATATCAGATCCACCCAGATAATCAGAATAGTCTCCCATCTCAAAATCAGTAACTCAGTCACATCTGTAAAGTTCCCTTTGCCGTGTAAGGTAACATACTTACAGGTTCTACAGATTAGGATGTAGACCTCTTTGGGAGCCAGTATTCAGCTCACCACACTAGGTGGGAACAGGTAAATGGATGATTTCGACCACATCTGCACTGGTCCATAGGGTACAAAAGTCAGTAGAGATCTATGGCCAGTGATGAATGTCATGTAGCCATCACATCTGAAGACTTAAGTTCAAATCTAAACTCTGCCCTCTTCTAGTCTCAGTTTCTTTATCTGTACAATGGATATGCTTATCTCAGACACTGAGTTGTTGCGGCATAATACCGGGGCGGGGGGGGGGTGGGGAGTAGGTTTGCAGTTGTGAGCACACAAAACACCGAGTTTATTCTTGTATTGTTATTTATTAATTAGTGTATTATTGTTCATACAAACAACCCTAAACCTACGTTTGCCTCATCCTGTACCCATAAAAGCACATTTACATTGCAAAGCATCATACAAGTGAAAATACCACTTTGGGAATGAAATGTGAGCAATTAAACTCCACCCACTATTGCAGCCATCCCTGCCAGGCAGGGGCCACGAGACTCTCCCTGTGAAACGGACAGTCCCAGCTAGAGCAGAAAGGTCATTTGTCAGCTTTGTATCTTGAGTAGCATTGGAAGCCAGGATTTGCCAGAAGGAAAAAGAACTTTCTATATTTCTTTAGCTCCCATGAGTACATTAACAACAGTCAGATGTGGCTGCCCTTTCGCCAGTTTACTTTGAATACAATGCTGTGGCTTTGAAGTTGTGGGATGCCACCTGTTCCCACCTCAGTGGCCTGTGGGAAGAAGTGAAAACAAGGCAGAGGGAGCAGTTCAAATGCCAGGGTCTTGTACCACCTTCCCACTTTCTTGGGAAGAAGTCCCCTTGTGGCCACGTCCAGCACAAGGTGGTAGCACTGGTGGAAGGATGTGTCCGGCTGGCTGGTGGCCTGTATACCACTCCTCGCGTCCTGTAGCTTGGGCCACGCATGGCTTCAGAAAGCTGATGGCCTCCAGCAGAACCCAGAACTTGTGATTCAGTGGCCAAGGACCCAGGGATGGAGAAGACACCTGTGGACCTGAAGCTCCACACAAAAAAAGAGTTGACACAGCCAACTTGAGACTATTCACGAGGGTGGTCCTTGGCTGGCTTCTGGGGTCTTGGCTTGGAGGAGGAGTCTCAGCATTCCCAGAGCTGACAAGAGCGGCTCACGGTGCCCAAACTCTTTGCACAAACACTATGGTTTGTACCGCACACCTGCCTCCCTTCTGGAGGCCTGGAGTTTCGGTACATGCTAGGCAAAAGGGGCCTACAGGACTGACCCCCAATAAAATCCCTGGACACCAGGGCTCAGTGGAGCTTCCCTGATAGAAACCATTTCACACGTGTGGTCACAACTCGGTACTAAATGAATTAAGTGCATCCTATGAGACTCCATTGGAAGAAACTTGCACCTGGTTTCCACTGGTCTTTACCCTCGAGGTGCCCTTATCTTTTGCTGACTGTGCTTTATACCCACTCATTGTTAATAAATATAATAAATCACTGCCAGGAGTATAATGATATGCTGAGTCCCATGAATCCATTTTTTTTAACATCTATAATAATCTATAATAATAAAAGCATAATATGAAAATCGACCAAACAGCCAAACGGTGAACCAACTGTCCAAATGACCTTCCAGACAACCTTCCAGATGAAGCTGGGGCTGCGAGGGCCTACTCTTCATGAATTTTGTGCATAGGGCCTCTAGTATGTATAAATCGCATGGCCTCAATTTCCTTATCTGTCAAATAAGAGCTAGAATGATAACATCTAAATTATTTGTAATGCTTTTTTGTAGTTGATTTTTTTTAGAGAGAGAGGAAGGCAGAAGGAAAGAGCAAGACAGACAGAAATATTGATGTGAGAGAGAAACATCTATCGGTTGCCTTCCAAACACACCACAACCAGGAATCGAAACCACAACCTGGATATATGTCCTGAACGAGAATTGAACTGGTAACCTTTCAAGTCATAGGATGACACTCAACCAACTGAGCCACACCAGCCAGGACAGTATCTAAGTTCTTGACCCTGGCTCATTAAATTGCATAGATATATATGAGTATGTGTGTCTCAGCCACACACACTCAGTCTTAGTCAGTTCAGGTTGCTATAACAAAAACACCAGAGATTGGGGGGTGTAAACAACTGACATTTATTTCTCACAGTTCTGGGGCTGACTATGAAGGCATGCAAGGCTACTTCCTGGCTGTAGACAGTCGCCTTCTCACTGTATGCTCACAGGACAGAGAACAGAGTGAGGGGGAGGCAAGCTCTCTCCTGTTTCTTATAAGGCTACTAATCTCTTCATGGGGGCTCCATCCTCGTGACCTAATCACCTCCCAAAGGCCTCACCTTCAAATACCATCACATTGGGAATTAGGGTTTCAACATATGAATTTTTAGAGGGGTACCATTATTCAGTCCATCACACATACTCTACATTTCTCAGGAGATTTAAAAATATTTAAATTAAGCTTGCCTTGTTATTCATTATCCTTCATAAAACCCCACAATTCTCTTAGAGAAATTATTTTTATATACAGGTTAATTAAAAATTCACAGTTTTGTCTTGACCATGGAGAATAAAGTTTGTATTTGTCCATTTATATCTAGGTGACTTAAAAGCAAATACCTTCCGCATTAAAAGTTTTGTAAGAACCTGGCCAGTGACTCAGTTGGTTGAAGTATCATCCTATACACCAAAAGGTTGCAAGTTCAATCCCTGGTTGGGGTGTATATAAGAGGCAACCGATCAATGTTTCTCTCTCTCTCTCTCTCTCTCTCTCTCTCTCTCTCTCTCTCTCTCATCCTCTCTCACCCTTCCTCTCTCTTCCTCTTTCTCTCTAAAATCAATAAATTTTCAGGTGAGCATTTTAAAAAGTGAAGTTTAGTAAGTAGGAAAAAATCCAGGCCATTCCATAAATTGGTGCCTGGGAAACATTAGCCTTGCAGACCTCAGAAGTCCCTGCCAGCTCTCATGTGCTGTGATCTTTCCTATTAAATTCACAAAGGCAGGTGTCAGGATTAGCAAGTTCCTTTGCAATGCTATAATTTCATGTTTCTTAGATTTATGAATCCCTCTTGAACACCCTCATTTTTATTTTTTAAAGGTTTTTAAATCTCATTTTATATCTTAAGGAAGGAAATGCGAGAATGAAATGCTTGAAAAACACCCAACAAACTTGGAACAAATTAAACATATAAAAAAGAGAATAAAATGTGGTGGAAAGAACCTTGGCCTTCCTGAAATAATTCACAAAAGGATTTTTTTTTTAAGTAGCACATTTGTCCAGCACATACATAATGGAATTTGACCGACCAAAATTCAATTTTTTGTCCAAGAATTTATGGTATAAAGTGAGACTTGCCTATAAGAGCAACAGCAAGCTCACTATCCCCTCAGAAGACTGAGTGCAGCTGGGGAGTCTCCATGTGGCTCTGAGAAGTCACACCCCCCCAACTCCACCACCACCACCACCACCACCACCATGATAGCTTCCAAATTTATCAGCTCTGCACCCACCCAACCCCCAAGCTCCCAACTCAAATATCCAGCCACCTGCTTGTCCATAGGACCTCATGGATGTATAATGGGCATCTCAGTTTGGATGTAATGAAAAGAGAACTTTTGATTTGCACCCAATTTTTCCCCCCTACTCTTCACCATCCCTTTAAATGGCAACATCTATCCAATTGCTCAAGTTAGAAGTTAGGAGTATCCACAATCTTTATTATGGAGATCAGTAGCAAAGGCAGCTTTTGTTCAGATGAGGGGTAATGAGGACCCCAAGTAACTGTGGCTTAAACAAAACAAAAATGCATTTTGTTTATTTCTTCCTCCTGGAGAGAAGAGAAGTAGGAAGTCAAAGACTGGCCAACGTGTCTCAACTCATGAAGTCCTCAGGGATGCAGGTACCTTCCACATCATAGTGCCACCATCCCCAGGTGTAATCTACCTCTTCGTGATACAACATAGCAGCTGAGTCCCAGCCATTGCATCAGAGGTCCAAGCTGCAGGACGCAAGGTGATACGGAAAAAACAAGGCAAAGAACACTTTTGAAGAAGGTTATTTTGCTAACACCTTATTGGCAGAACTTAGTCACATGACTTCTTAACTGAAAGAGAGGCTGGAAGATGTAGTCTTTAAGGCAACTGCTGCCTATTTAAAAGTGGGGTTTCCTTACCATGGAAGAAGGCCACACCAGGTGTTGGGGGGAGGGTTGGCCAGCAGTTCCTGCATTACATGGCTTGTAAAGCCCTTTGTGGTTGGGCCCCTCCCTGCTATTTGACCTTGCTTAGCAAGATCCCACCACACTGGCCTGCTCTGATGCTCTTTGAATTTGCTATGCTTGTTCCTGCTTTAGAGACCTGCTGCTCCCTCCCCTGGGATGCTGGCCCTAGATATGCCCATGGCCAACCTCTCGCTGGTCAACCTCTCACTGGTCCAGCCTCAGCTCAAATGTCAGTTCCTCACTGGGGCCTTCCCTAGCCCCCTTTCTAAAGGAGTGTCTCCCCACCAGTCAGCTTCAATCATGAGCATCATCTCATTTCTTCAAAGCACTTGTCACTCTGAAGATATCTTTCACTTGTTCTTTTGTGCCTCCCAACTCAAGAACACAAGGTCCTTCAGGGCAAGGGCATCCACCCGCCATGTTGAGAGTTAGTGCTCCACATCAGCACAGAGCAGCTGCCCAATGAATACGCGTGAAATAGATGAGTGAATTTATCAATTCATTTCACCATCAATACGTTTGAAATTGAATGATCAGTTCAACATTCCCCGAGCTTCCCCCACAGACAAGCTGCTACTGTCTTCGGCAAGAATTCGTTTTCCCAGGGGCCCCCTGGGGAGAGACAGAGAACAGAGTCTGGAATTCAAAGGAAGCTGTGTTTGGCTCTCACTTTACTGCCTGAAGCCAGGAATTGGCCCTCAGTGAAAGGTGAAGAGAAAGATCAGCCAGATGCTTGAAACGTGTGCTAACCTGCTCTGTGGACGTTTCTGAACTGAATCTCCAAGGTGGCTGCCACAGCCCCTGGGCAGGGGCCTGGGTGACCTGCAGTGGCCAAGGTCACAGTGGTGGTCAAGGTCACAGTGGTGGTCAAGTGTACTTCCCAGTTCGGCTGCTTACAGCTGTGTCAGTGTAGGCTTAGGCAAATTCCCCAACCCCCTTTGCCTTGCTTTCCTCATCTGTAACTTGGCAATAATGATGCCACCCCCTCACGAGTGTTGAGATGATTGAGTTAGAATATGTAAAGCATTTTTAATGCTGATATATAGTAAACATTCAATCAATGTAGCTATTATTAGGAGGTGCCTGGCACTTTGTGTATATTTTCGTTGGGTCTCCCCAGTAACCCTGTAAAGGCAGCTGTCGGTCTTCCCATTTAACAGGTGAGAAAACAGAGGCTTGGAGGAGGCAAGTTCTTGGCCAGATAACTCCACTGCTCTTTCATCTCACCACCCCCATAACGGGGCTGGACCCCTTGCGCACTACCTGGAATAAGTTCTGGTGCTTGAAGGCAGGACTGATGTCCTTGGAGTGCTGATGACTTAGCAGATATGCATTAAGTGGCCATTGCAGTGGCTACCATGGCCACGTGTATCATGTATTCAATATGAACAGATACTATTCCCTTAAGCCAAACAATAAAAAGTAGAGCTACCTAAGCAAACAAAAAATCCACCCACAGCAAAATGAACAAATAAATTGTGGTGCAATCACACAATGCAAGACTCCACATCTACAGCAAAGGAAATGAAGGAAAGCTGCCACGTGGATAAACTTCATGGGCACGTGTCAAGGAACAGAAGCCAGACACATACACAAAACTACCTACTGTGTGGTTCAATTCACAGAAAGTTTATAAATAGAAGATCCTGGGTTAGAGGGCAGGATGACAATTCATATAGGAGGCAGGGGACTGTGGTTGGGCAGGTCCACAGGGGGCTTCTGGGCTGGCTGTCACACAGGTGTGCTCACCTGTGCTAACTCATGCAGTGCACACTTACAGCTTATGCATTTCCTGTATGTTTTATTTTATTCAAAACTTTTCTCTTGCCCAGCTGTCATGACTCAGTGGTTGAGCATTGACCTATGAATTAGGAAGTCATGGTTCAATTTCAGTCAGAGCACATGCCCAGGTTACGGGCTCAATCCTCAGTGGGGGGGCATGCAGGAGGCTGCTCACAAATGATTCTCATCATTGATGGCTCTCTCTCTCTCTCTCGCTCTCTCTCTCTCTCTCTCTTCCTTCCTCTCTGAAACCAATAAAAATATTTTTTGATTATAATTTTAAAAAACTTTTCTCTTAACCAGTGATATCTATACTTTGTTTTACATACTCATTTCAGGATCAGGATTCCAGAAGATGTCTACAATCATCCAAGTTGAAATTAAATGAGCTAATGCCCCAAGAGGACTTAGCGCGGTATCTGGACCAGAGAACTATGCTCAGCAAATGCTAGCAAGTGTTATTATTATGATTATCGTGGCTTTGACTTGCCAAACGGCAGTGGAGAACTTCTGAAAACCACACCACGGCTAGCTTCCCACTCCAGTGCCAGGAGTTCCCTTAAAGGGGGGCAGGGGCAGTACTAAACGAGGTGAGATCCCCCACCCACTGCCAAGCTCCAGTGCAGCCCAGATCCCTCCCCAGGTCCATCTGGTTTCCTTTGCCCTTTTCCATTGCCCGCCCAGGACACCTGTTTATAACGTGTGGCTTCTGGACTCTGCCAGAGCACAGGCGCATGTGTTTGTACAAAAAACAACTAACTCAGCTGCTAGGCACTGCCAGTCACCAGTGCCGGCAGCCACTGCCATCAAGTTCATGTGTCCCACACCAAAGTCCTTCTCTTCCTCCTAGGGCACTGACACCCCTTCCACGGCTGGCACCTTCCTCCCACTGCCACCCAACCCCATGTCCTCATATATGTTCACACACGTTCACACTTACATTCATAGTCATATGTTCACACTTATGTTCCCATTCACTCATATATGCTCATGTGCTGACATTCATACCTTCATACTCCGCTCACACACTCACACGTATCACATGCCCACACACACACATGCTCACACACATGCTCATGCACACGCACACTCCTACTCATCAGGAACAACTCAGGACACAGAAATGGCCCTTGCCCACCAGGAGAGTGGACAAGGAGTGTCTCAAACCATGGCCCCATGATGTCCTATGTCCCCCCACCTGCTGTGTGACAAAGTCCCTCCTCCTAAGTCAAACCCAGATCTACCGATGCAGGGCCTGCATGATCGTGGCCCCGGACTTTGCATTTTCACAAGTCACAGTCGCAACAAACCTGAGGGTCAGGGATCTTTCTAGAGAAAAGGCAGTGAGGGGCGATGGGGTATGAGTAAAAATGGTTCCAAGGCAGGAAGGAGTGCAGGGGGAAACGGGAGTCCACATCTCTGCTCCACGGGCCTCTGCCCTCGGCACAGCGGAGGGGAGTCTGGCTGAACGTGGCAGAGTGGTGAAGGGCTGCTGGGCACAGCAGCGCAGAGGTTGAGTTTCTCCTCTTCTCCGGTAGTGACAGCAACAAGAACAAGGGCACGAAAAAGCAGGTGTCGCGGCACACTTTTCAGCACGGTCGTGTTCTCCACCCTGGAAGCTTCTGAGGAACTTTTGTTCTAGAGCGCTCATCTATCCATCGCTGGGTAGCAACCATCCCAGAACTTAATGGCTAAAACAACAACCATTTCATGAGCTCTTACAATTCTGTAGGTGGATCCGCTGGATCATCACCACTGGTCTCATCTGAGGTCTCTCAGTGTGATGGCGGTGGGCACGGGAGCATTAAAACGGTCTTCACTCAGCACAGCAGCAGGACCGGAAGGCTGGTCTCCCTCTCTCCTTGTGGCCTCTCCACGTGGCCTCTCCACGTGGCTGCTTGGGCTTCTGGACAAGAATCAGTGTTCCAAGAAAGAAGTCTTTCTTCCTCACCCCAGGTTTTCACACAACTCAAACAATTTTGAATGAACTTCATTTAATAAAGTTAACTATTTTTGTGGCATCAACCAGAATTTCTTCAGTTCATCACCAAGAGTTTTTTACTTCATCAGAGCATAGTGAAAAGAGCAGTATCTTGTGACAATATCCAGATTTTCTGTTTTATGAGAGAGGCTGAACTTTTCTTGGGGTCAACCATGGAAGAGGCACCATCCACACAAATGCCAAATAGCTCTTCTAAGACAGAGGAGATATTTGGCATTTCTATTTTGAAAATAAAACATTATTTTAAATTTCTAGACAAAAATATTAGAAAACACTTCAGTGACCTTGGGTCTAGCAAAGATTTCTCAAACAGGACACAAAAACTGTGAACCAGAAAAGAAAAATGAAGTCAACAAGTTCGACTTCATCAAAATTTAAAACTTTAGCTCTTCAAAGGAAAGCGATGAAAATCAAAATGCAAGCCCAGCTGGAGAGAAAATATTTGCAAAACATATAGCTGACAAAGGGCTTGTATCCATAATACAGAGTGCTTACAACTCAATAAGAAGATGACCTAATAAAAAAATGTACAAAATATTTGAACAAATACTTTGCCAAAGAAGTGATACAAATAGCAAACAGGCACATGAAAAGATGCTAGACCTCAATGGTCATTAAGGAAACACAAATTCAAACCACAAGGATGGTTAAAATTAAAAAGGCTGATTATCTCAAGTCCTGGCGAAGATGCAAAGTAACTGGGACTCTCATAGTCTGTAAGTGGTACATGTAATAAAGCGCAACCACGTTGTAAAAGTGGTTTCTTACAAAATTAAACATATACCTACAATATGACCAAGCCATTCCACTCCTAAGCATTTACTCCCAACAAATGAAAGCATATGTCCACACAAATACTTGCACATGAATGTTCATAGCAGCTTTGTCAGCCAAGAACTAGAAACAAATTAAATGTCTATCACCAGGTAAATGGATAAACTGTGGTATATCCATATCATGGAATGAATGCAACCCAGCAGTAAAACACCATACAGGTGGATGATTCTGTTGTAGCTCAAAATAATTATGCCAAGTGAAAGAAGCCAGACATAAAATACATACTGTTTAACTGCATTATATTAAATTCTGGAAAATGCAAACTAATCTATAGTAACAGGAAGATCAATGTTCTCACCTGGGCCTGGGCCTGGAGAGCAGAGAGAAATGGATTGCACAGCACATGAGGAAACTTTGGGGGTGATGGGTATATTCATTATCTTGACGGTAATGATGGTTTCACATTTATACAAATATGTCAAAACTCGTCACATTATGCCATTGATTGCATGTCAATTATATCTCAATAAAGTTGTAATGAAAACTAAAGTAAATAATGAAAAAAATACATATTGGCCTTTACTTGCTTGGGGGCAACTCTTTGCAACAGAGAAAGATTCTTGAATTTCACCATTTACAAATCCTACAAATGCTATATCCCATAATGTGTATTGGTAAAATCTGTTGACATCTCAGCCTGTGTAGAGAAGCTATTGTTTTTCAATTTACTAGTTAGATCTCTTCAGCATCATGTGACATGTCATCAATGTGTTGACTTGTATTGATTCTCTGCGAGTGGGATCTTTCCGATTTCTCACATTGCATCTTGTCCTGCATGTTACTCACTGAACCTTTACTGGTGTGATCAGGTTTTCACCACTGTGTGACCTTTCATTTTGGGGCAATAAGCTCTCTTGCTGAATAATTTGCTTCTTGTTACTGATGTGACTTTTTCTCCAAAGCTTTACACGGTTCAAGACTCTGATATCCATTTCGAAAGACCAGCCCTTTCCTTTCCGAATGGTCATGGCTTGTCATCAGTGTCCTCTCAGTGGGCTGAGCCATTGCTGTTATTTTGTTTGTCATACAGACACAGGGGGCCAGGACCTCGTGGCTCCTCAGCCTGTGAAAACCCTTTGATGAGTGACTCTCTCTGTAAAGAACAGCGTCTCTGTGTCCCTTATCTGACTGGTGCAGGAAGGGTCTCAGAAGACTCACTCCTCCCGACTTCCCGTTCCAGGTCTCACCTATGATCCTCCACCCCTCACCTTACCAAGGCTGTCCATGGGCCTGGACCAATCCTCCTCTTTCACACCATACCTTACCTTTGAAACATGCCACCTTACTCTCAAAAGAATAAAACACGAATGTTAATACCATATAAAGGCAAAGGTCTGCATTCCCACCAGCAGTGCACGAGTATTCCTTCTTCTCCGCATCCCCTCCAGCACTTGTCGTTTGATGATTTGTTGATGATAGCCATTCTTACAGATATGAGATGGTACCTCATTGTTGTTTTGATTTGCATCTCTTGGATGATTAGTGACTTTGAGCATGTTTTCATATGTCTCTTGGCTTTCTGAATGTCCTCTTTTGAAAAGTGTCTATTTAGATCCTTTGCACTGCTGGTGGGAATGCAGACTGTGGAAAACCATATGGAGTTTCCTCAAAAAACTAAAAATGGAACTCCCTTTTGACCCAGTGATCCCACTTCTGGGAATATATCCCAAGAAACCAGAAACACCAATCAGAAAGGACATATGCATCCCTATGTTCACAGCAAGCACAATTTACCATAGCTAAGATTTGGAAACAGTCTAAATGCCCATCAGCAGATGAATGGATTAGAAAACTGTGGTACATCTACACAATGGAATACTATGCTGCTGTAAAAAATAAGGGATTCTTACCATTTGCAACAGCATGGATGGAACTGGAAAGCATAATGCTAAGTGAAATAAGCCAGTCAATGAAAAAAAAAATACCACATGTCCTCACTCATTTATGGATAATAAAGACCATTATAAACTGGTGAACAAAAATAGATACAGAGGCAGAGCAGTATCAAACAGATTGTCAAATTACAGCTTCGGCATATGGCGGGGGCCGGGGGGGGGGGGAGGCGGTAAGAGATCAACCAAAGGACTTTTATGCATGCATATAAGCATAACCAATGGACACAAAACACTGGGGGGTAGGGGAGGCCAGGGGAAGGGCAAAGGGAAAAAAAAGAGAGAGATGTACTAATCTTTGTAATACTTTATGCAATACAAAAAATAAAATTAAAAATTGCAAAAAAAGAAAGGCAAAGGGCATAACAAATGTACAAGAAAGTTGAACAAATGCAAAAGTTCACAATGCAATTCTCTTCTAACCCACGCAGTCTGTTTGCAGTATCTACCACGGCTGAGGCACAGTGGGTAAAAATTACTTTTTATTAGTCTTAAATGTTCTCTCTGATATTACACCTGTAGGGAGTGTTTGCCCCCATAAGCCAGTCAGCAGTGAGTAAGAGGGGTTGGGAAGGTCACTGGGAGGGAGAAGCTGATGTCACCAGCCTGCTGTCCCCCTCTGTGCAATCCAGAGCTCACCAGTGTTCCTCAGCGTCCCTGTCTTGAGTCAACGGACTCAAGTGAGAATGATTCAGCGGATGAAAGCAACTCAACTGTACCCTGCACAGGGGCTGTGATGGTGAGTTTCATGTCAACTTGATTAGGTTGTAGATCCCAGTTACTCAATCAGACACTAATCTAGGTATTGCTGTGAAGGTGTTCTGTAGGTGTGATTAGTGTCTGTAAGTTTACTTTAAGGAGGGAAGATTTTCCTAGAACATCTGGATACCCTGGATGAACCTAATGAACCAGTGGAAAGGCTTTCAGAGCAGAGCTGAGGCTTTACCCAGGAAAAAGAATTCACCGCCGGCCCCACAGATTCCAGATCTGCCTAGGCAGCCCCACCATTGCGTAAGCAGTTTTCTTGTAATAAATCTCTTGTCTCCACTCATTCTTTTCTCCGGTGGAAACAGGGCACAGAAGGAACTTTAACCAAATTGCTTCATCCATCTTTGATTGCAAATGCTAGCATAGTACAGACATAAAATTCTAAGCACAACGTGTGTGTTGGTGGTGGGGTGCTTTCTTCAAATCAATTACAAATTCTCACAGAACGGGGTTCTCTAGGACTCTCGTGTAGAAATTCTGGTTCGGTCTTAGGTCAGAAGCACTCATCTGGACCTCCTTTCCCACTCAGACCCAAAACTCTTTCTGACATTGCACATCTTCTCGTTTTGGGTTCTTTATCTGAGCCACGCTTTTCTGCCATCGTCTGAGATTCCAAAAGCCATTTCAGGTGACCAGGTCATTCCTTATCAAATGGCCCTGGCCTGTCATCCAGGGTCTTCTCGGTGTGCTGGGCCACTGCTGTACTTTCCAGTGGTTGATCAAGATTGTCTTGAATAAGCAACACCCCCTCCCCAGCTCTACTTGATTCAGGGGCCCTCCTACCCCTTTGCCCAGCTGCCCCAACCCTTATAGGAGAATTATCCATGGATTCAAGGAGAAAGTAATGATCTCCTTTCCTCATGTAGAAAATGAAGGAAATGATACTTTTCTTTTTAAAAAATTGTTTTAATTCATTTCAGAGAGGAAAGCAGAGAGAGAGAGAGAGAAACATCAATGATCAGAGCGAAGCATTGATTGGCTGCCTCCTGAATGTCCCATACTGGGGATCGAACCCACAACCTCGGCATATTCACTGACCAGGGATCAAACTGTGACCTCCTGGTTCATAGATCGATGCTCAACTACTATATGGGTTTTATGAAGGCTGGGTGGGAATGATAATTTTCCCACCACCTCATAGGACTGTCACAAGAATCAAATGTGATACAGGATCACTTTGAAAATTTATAGTCATAAAGATGAAAGGATCATCGTCATCTTTGTAATTATCTTAATTATTATCCTCCCTCCACTAAACCCACCAATTATTCTCTTTCTGCCACACACCTTTCTAAAAGAATTTGCCTTCATCCACAGACCAAGGTGGTGCTAAGCCACCCCATTTGTACCAGGTGGTATGACGATAGATGACTGAAAAGTCTGGATTCCTTCAACAATTGGCTAGAGTTCTGCACTCTGTATCCTTGAAGAACCTACTTTATATCAGTCACAGTTCTTCGACTGTAAAACCCAAGCATACCGACTTAAAAAAAAAAATAACGTGTTGCCCCCTTAACTGAAAGTCCACAATCAACTCTCACTACTAATGATTACATAGCACTACAAGTCACAGCCAGAGCCATAAAGAAGGAAGGGAGCAGTGTAAACATTGGGAGGGAAGAGATAAAAAGCTCATCATTTACCTAGAAAAACCAACAGGAGCAACAAACAAATTATCAGGACTTATAAGCAATGTTGCCAGATGCGAGATTAGCCCATAAAAAATCAACAGCATTTCTCTACACCAGCAATAAATCGATAGAAAAAAATAACTTTCAAACACATTTTTTTTCACATTTTAATGTCTCTGAAATTGGGATGCATCTTACATTGATGGCATCTTGGATTTGAGTAAATACAGCATCAAAAATAAGACACCAAGATCAGCCAAGGGACTTTTGGTGCATGCATTTAAGCATAAATAATGGACACAAAACACTGGGGGGTAAGGGAGGTGGGCGGAAGGGCAGGGGGAAAAAGAGATATATGTACCAATCTTTGTAAAACTTTATGTAATAAAAAAATTAATTAATTAATTAATTGATTAATTAAAAAAAAATAAGACACCATTCTCAGTTCCACAGGTATTTTAAAGTATCCTGGCAATAACAAATAATACACAAATACCTCTATGGAGAAAACCTTAAAAATAAAAGGTACAGAAGATGGTGTGAATAAGTGAAGTAGATTTCTACGCTGTTGATGAGATGATTTAATATTATCAAGTTGTTAGTACTCCCCCAAATTAATCTATAAATTCAATGTAATGCCAGTAAAAATTTCATATAGGTATTTTTAGAAGAAATCAGTAAAATTCTACATATGTTAAAGACTTCAATATTAAAGATAAAACTATGATTTAAAAAAACAAAGAATATCATTATGACATGAGCCAGTGTTTCTCCACCTTTTTCTTCCATTATCACTTCCTAAGGAGCTTTATTAGATATTTTTTTCCTAATTATGACTCCCCCACCCCCGATGCTCATAACAGGAAATTTTAAGTGGTATTATCAATTTTCTGTTTATACCAATTTTCTGTTTAGATGTTGTATGTATATCTGTACTTTAATTACAAAGAGAATTACTTTTTTCACTCCCTTGAAAAACAATGTTCACTCTTGGGGGCTATCACCTACCACCTCCTGCCCTCCCCATGAGAATGTTACGCGTATAGAGGTGAGGAGGGACTCAAAAAAAAAAATCCAAAAGCTCCAGCCCTCAGACAGATCGATAGATTTGACTACTATATTAGTTTCCTATCACAGCCATGACAAGTCACCACAAACGTATCGACTCATTGATTGTTACCTCCCAACGCTGTGTCCCAAGTCCAGTGAGCTCAGCTGGTACGTGGCCCAGGTTCCCACCAGGCTGGCCCGGACACTTACCTGGAGGTCCTGGGGGAGAATCCACTTCCAGATTCACTCAGGTTATTGACAAAGTTCAGGTTCAGGCAGTGGTGGGGCTGAGCTCCCATTTTCTTGCTGGCCAGCAGCCCAGGGGTCCTTCTTAGCTCCTGGAGGCCACACCCACTCCTTGGACCTGAGACTCCTTCCTCTGCCTTCCAAGCCAGCAACACACAGTCAAGTCCTTCTCAGGATGCAAATCTCTCTGACCTCCTGTCACCTTCGTTTTTCTTCCTGCTTCTCTTCGATGTCAGCCAAAGAAATGCCTCTGCCCTTATGGGCTCAAGTGACCAGACTGGGCCCAACCAGATGGCCCAGAACCATCCTGCTATGCTCGTAATGCCTGTGTCCTCCCAAAACTCATATGTTGAAAATAGCAAATCCCCAGCCCAGATGATGGTATTAGGAAGGGGGGTCATTTGGAGATGACTAGATGATGAGAGCAGATCCTTCGTAAATGGGATTAGCTCCCTTACAAAGAGGCCCACTGGGCTCTGTTGCCCTCCTGTCTTGTGAGGTTACAGTTAGAAGGTGCCCTATAAACCAGAAAGTGGGTCTCACCAGACACCGACTCTGCCCCCACCTTGATCTTTGACTTCCTGGCCTCCAGCACTGTGAGTAATACATTTCTGTTTTCTTCTAACCAGACATTTATAAGCCACCTAGTCTCTGCTGTTTTGTTATAGCAGCCAGAATAGACTAATACTATCCTTAACGTTAATTACAGAGAGACACCCCCTCCCACTATAATACCTCCATTAGTATTTCATTAGATAATTAGGAGATAGGAATTCTGGGGAGACACCGTTAGAGTTCTGCTTACTATGATTACATTACAATTAAGGATTTCTCATCCACAAAGAACACTGTGGACAGAGTTAATGAACAGATGAAAGAAAGGGGGAAATATTTTCAATTTCTGAAACCAACAAGGGGTTGATATTTATAATATATAAGGAAACTTCACGAATTGACAAATAGAAATGGGTAGTTTATAGACGTGGTAACCCACATTACTGATAAGTATATAAAGAGATACTCAAAATCATTAGTAATCAGAGAAACGCCAATTCTAAAAGCATGAGATGTTACCTTATTTTTATTTGATTGGCTAAAATTAGAAAACTGGAAAATGCTAAATGCTGGGGGTGGGAGTAGAAATAGAGATATGGGAACGCTCAGACACTGCTGATGGAAGTGTAGACTGAGTCACCCATTACCGAGAGAAATCAGGCATTACATAGTCAAATTAAATGCCCCCGGAACCCAGAAATCCCACTGCTAGTGTTAGGACCCAAGGAAATTCTTACATAGATCCACAGGGCAAATACACAGCATGTTCGTTTGTGGCAGGGAAACAGATATATACTAGTAAACTATAGTAAATATATACCAGGGAGAAGCATGCAATAATGAGAATCAATTAGTAAAATGGTACCCATCATGTGTGGACCTTAAAAACATGGCACCCAGCGAAAAAAGTAACAGAAAAAATGAGACATGACAAAATCAGCTG
>PVJC01039591.1:0-16190 GCA_004026665.1 Murina feae | reverse complement strand
CACACACACACACACACACACACACACAGAAGGCGCCTGGCAAACTGGGGCCATCATAGGATATCCACTGAGGGGTCCCAGACTGTGAGAAGCACAGGCCGGGCTGAGGGACTCCCTCCACCCCGAGTGCACAAATTTTTGTGCACCGGGCCCCTAGTAATATATAATGGTGCATCTTATAATTGATAGCTTAAAAACAATGAACTACCGGCTTGTAATCTAATGAGGGTAAATTTAGTTACCTAATGAAGATCAATAGGTCAAGCATTGAGTAAAGTATTTAGAGACTTTTATTTGATTAGTTTCCTCCCTCTATTAGTTATGAGCTAAAGCACTGAGAAAAAGGCACACCCACATGGTGCCCAGTGCTCTGAAAATCATTTAAAGTAGCCTGGAGTACCAAGTGTACTGCTCTAAGCAACTTCAGTAAAAGTGGCATCACACAAAGTATAGTTCTTTCATCTTCCTTTAATGGTGGGGTAGAAAAGTTTGGCAGCCCATTTCTACATCCCAATGAAGTCCACTACCTGGATAGCTGGCATCAAGAGATTTGCTGACATGACCCATAGTCCCTTCCAAGTTTACAGGGTCCTTGCTAGAAGACATCAGTGAAAGTAGCTCAATTAGCTTTTGAGTTGGGAGCTGGGTAGTTTGTACTCAACTTGCATGTATATATCTGTAGATATGTAGATCCTGCTTGTGGGCCAACTACTTGATTTGTGACTTCAAAAAAGATAAGAGGTATGGCATCCTTTTCACTTGTCAGTGTCATCATTTTGACCAGAAACTCTCTGCAAACTCTATAAATATCAGATGTCTGTAAATACACAATTCTCTCATAGTAACTGTGTAAGTGCTGTGGATTAACTTTTGCACATAAAATTCTCAAAGACGTCCTGGGGCTATTTAGTGTCAAGTCATGGAAATACACAGAATGTAAGGAATGTTGTGTCACAGTCAGTGGCCCTAAGAAGCAACAACATAAAAATGCACAAAATGGAAAAATATTTTTGTATCCAACTCTCCTCATTGATTTTAGCTTTATGATTTCAGATGCTTTGGGGAGTTGGGTGTTTGTATTAATTATAAATTTCCATGTTTCTCATGGAAAAACACTAATTGGCTAGCGGCAACATACAGCATAAATTATTTCAGGTCCAGCAAAACAAGACAGCATATTTCCTTGCAAAAGCTATTTTGACTCTAGTACATTTATGAAGTTCTCTGCACTTTCAGACTTGTGTTGTTTTGGTTTGAAGAATGAGAAGAATAATCTGGAAATCTTAAGAACAAATAGATTGAAGTCTTGGATGATGACATTACATGATTATATTACATGAGTGCATCCTATTCTGTCACAAATGAACGAAGCAAAATGGACAATTTCCCTATTATTGAAATACTACAGGCCTAGTGCATGGGATTCATGCACTGGTGGGGGGGGTGGTGGCTGCTGTGGGAGCATGGCTCATCCTGGTCAGCAGAGTGGCTGTGGAACCACCCTCTGAGCGTCTGTCTGCTTTGCAGGCGCAGCCACTCATGCCAATCAGCCAAGCGGCACTCCCACTTTGGGAGCGCACTGACCACCAGGGGGCAGCTCCTGCATTGAGCATCTGCCCCCTGGTGGTCAGCGCACATCATAGCAACTAGTTGTTCCATTTCATTTTTAAATTGTTTACATAATAGCCATAACATTAAGTTTAAATGGTTGAATTTTAAAAAAATAATAGGTTTATGGTTTTTACATGATAAAATTTGTCTTCAGATGTTAATTTATCAACACTCTTTTTGGGTCTGTCTTTATGTGATCCTGACATACAAATAAGCAGATCTGGGGCTTTCTACACAAAAGGTAAAGAAAGGTAAATGAAGAGAAGTTCTGCTCCTTTTTCTAAGCATATGCTTTTATTTTATTTATTTTATGAAATGAAAGCATTTAGTAATAACAAATTTTAAGGAATTTCTTACCTAATTTCAAGTATTCATTTAAAAACTTGAATGACTTCAAAAAAATGTGTTTCTCAAAATTTTAACTTGACCTTTTATAAAGTTACCAGAGGCCTGGTGCACTAAATTCATGCATGGGTGAGGTTCCTAGGCCTGCTGGCAATCAGGGTCTATCGGCACCATCTCACCAAGGACTGATCAGGGCCGGGACTTGGGGGCCTGCCAGCTGCTTGCCAAGGCCTACCGGCTGGAGGGAGGGACCAGGGGAGGTTGGCTGGTCATGGGAGTTCGGCTGTGAGAGCACACTGACCACCAGTGTGCAGCTCCTACATTGAGCATCTGCCCCCTGGTGGTCAGTTTGCATCCTAGGAACTAGTTGACTGATTTGGTGGTAACAGTCGCGTAGGCTTTTATAGATAAAGATTTACATTTACACAAATGCAATTCCTCAGACTTGAGGTTCTTTTCTAGGTTCCAAGAAGTACAAAGTGTCCCCTGAGCCACTTAATTAACCTTTACAAATATTTCTTCCATAAGTTAGATCAACCCAATGAATTCATACTTCAAAGACCTAAGGTTTAGGTAGAAATTCCAAATACACTATTTGATGTTGTTTCTAAAACTTGCAAAATGAGCCAATAAAAATTCTTACAAATATAGGACTTTTGTCATAATGATTAAAAAGCACACAAAATAGGGGAGGGGGCAAGGGGATAAGGACACATATGTAATACCTTAATCAATAAAGAAAAAAGTACACAAAATATGTAAAGTCATTTTCTAATTTTTTTTAAAGGGGGAAAACAGCAATGTTTCAAACCCAGGAAATATAAAAACTTGTTCTTAAGAGAAAATTATAATTTTGACTTCTTTAATCTTTTTCTATAACTCATTTTTAAATTAAAGATTCTAATAGAAAACCTTGTTTTCATTAGCAAACATTCTAACCCATTTCCTGGGCAAAAAAAAAAAAAAAAAGTATTTTATAATTTTTAATTTCTGGACACTGGCTGCCATTATTTGGGTAGCTCAATTTGACATGTAGTTGCACATACAAAACAATCAAAGAATTATTATAGTATGATATAAAAGCTCATGGATTCACCTGATAAGAGCTTTTTCTCCAAAGTATTCTCCTTTCTGCAGTGTTTTTATCACTTGTGGCTGATCATGGCCTTCTGTACTCTGGGTGACTTTTACCTAAATTATGTCAAACAATGAAAAAGACAGAGAAGAAAGAAAGGAGAATCTAAACACATTATCTATTCAAGCAGACCATCCAGCTCTATATAAACTTTACTGAACAAGGAATGATCTTGCAGTAGTTAGGACAATCCAATGGACTGAGAAATCCCATCATTTAACATGATCACACTCCTCCACCCCATTGAAGCAAGAATCTCCATTCAAACCCCACCTCTCAAAGTGAAAAGAATTTTATGTGAATCTAGTGACTCCTTCCTAGAGATATCAAAGCAAATAATAATGGTCCCACGGGCACTTTGTTTCAAAATGCCAAATACAATTGACAATTTACTCAAGAATAAAGCTGAGAAGCAGGAATTCTGAATCCGGTGTTTATAATTGACTCGCTGAATCCTGTGAACCTTAAAAGTGAACAAAAAATGGGATGTGGAGAAGAGTCCACAAGCTTTCATGGGTCATTGTGATCTACAGTCCCAGGAAGTTTAAGAACCCCCATGGCAGAGCCTAACAAAACCATAAGCTCTAGTTGTGATTAGAATTATTCCAATTCAAGATGGCAACAAGGTTGCTGCATGTTGATTAGAAATTCTGATTAGCATTTATCTAAATCACCATGAATTAAAAAACTTTTTTAAAAAATTGCAATTTGTTTATTAGCCAGGATTCTTTCCAAGCATGGGATCCAGGTTGGGGAGAAATGACAAAAGTGGTTCTGAGTGTTGAAGAGTTTTGAGGTTTAAAACTATTTTGTTAATTTATTTCCAGAGGGGGCCCAGTTCAAAGTTCAATCACAAACCAATTCACAAACCAATTCCATGCCTGAATCTAATGATGTACCTTTCCCATGAAAGAAAGAGCATTTGTAAAAATCCAACAGTTTATAGAAACAGGTCCTCAAGATTTTCCTCTTTCCTTCTGTATCTGACAAACGATTTTTATCTGTGAGGACCACTGTAAAGCATCAACAGAGAAACAACTGGCAATATGTTAGCCACTCAATATGTAGGTAAAGAAAAAGACCTCTTACATATATTACTATCTAATTTTCATTTGCATATAAATCAAACTGACACTATTGTGTATGAATTGAAGTCCAGAGCCAAACTGTTCTATCTTGAGGTCTGATCATTGCTGCCCTCAATCGGCTTGTGCACTACCCGCTGCTTGTCAGGGAAATTGTTCCAGCCCTGATCTTGGCCCCTACGGCTGATGAAAAATCACACATCCATAGCTGGAAGGAACCTTAGAAATAATCCAGTCATTGTATACACAATGAAATGAGGTCCAAAAATATCAAGTGACCTGCCAAGGTCACCAGGAAGTTACTGCCTCAGCTGGAACACATCACAAGTTCCTGTGCCCCCAAAACCAGTGCTCCGATGGAGCCCCACAGGACTCTGAGCAGAAAAACACCTTTACCCATTCAAAGCAAAGGGCTTCTTATATTGCAATGCAGGGCAGAGCTCTATTTGTGGCAAAATGATTTAAAGAGACTTTTTAAATTAACTTCAAGCTATAATTAATATTTACCGTTCCTTTTGCTAAAATGAAAAAGGTACTTCCTTCCTCGCCTTCTCGAATAATGTAATCGCCTTTGTCATAGTATTCCTGTTGAAATGAGAGGAACAGAACAGGTTAGATCCAGGGGAGATGTATCAATGAAGACATAAATGAAACAGAAGTCCTAGTGTCTTTGGAAGGAGCATTCCACACCTGTTTCCCTTTTCATCTATTGTAACTAAAATCTTTTTTTTAAAATTGCAGTCATAAACTGTGGAGAAGTAAGGAGATTTTTGCCTTATTATCTGCATGTATGTTTACCTTTCATAAAATAGTCACCGGGAGGACTGAATTTCAGGCATGGAGCCTGCAGATTAGGAGAGAAATGAGAGCAAAACAATAATCACTAATACACAGGTGGCTTTTGCCTAAGTCATAGAAATACAAACTGTTTAGTGATCTGCAACAGTCTGCAACTAGGTCTAACATTTAGAAAAAGAACAAATGATTATCTAATAAATTGAAAATATTATCCCCAATGGATATGAGGACTATCAGTCTCCATTTCTAATTCCTTGAAGAGCAAAGGCTGGGAAAATTCTATATGCGCACCAAGTAGCTCTTGCATATAAATTCTTTCCACAGATTCATCATTATAAAAGACCAACATTAGAATCTTTTACATGTAAATTCTGTTCTCCAAACTAGGTTCATCCTCATGAAATCTCAAAATGTCACTTATTTCTTTGTTTCCCTCCTATATGTGCATATAATCAAAGAGTTCTTGGGCAGGAAAAAGTAATTCATCCACCTGCCAGATAAAAAGAGCAATTTGGTGTCTTAGAGAAGATTAAAGATGGATTAAACTGTCCACCCATACTTTGCTTTAACGTGATTTGTTTCAAAGTCACAGAAATAAAATGGATCACTTAATCATTTACACAAGCATAAATGGGCTTGTTTAATTTTTTTAAAGGCATAATTAACCACATAAGAGCTGTCTCTGTTTTAAATTCAAACAAAACTATTGTATCTACTGTATTTCAGTATCTTTTTTGGTCATTTACTCTTAAAACTTACTTACAGTTACAGAATCACTCCCAATACCCATAACCATTCCTTTTTATTTACTATGTACATTTTACAATATATTTCAACCTCTCATAAAAGGAAGAATAGCATCTTAGTGGGTGAAGTCAAACAGAGCTAGATTCAAATCCCAGTTTTGCTGTGAATTTCACTTCCATCAATCCATAAAGTTCAAATAAGAACATTTACCTTCAAAGATTTAGAAAAGAGAAAACCTTAGTTTTCTATTTCTGCTGAAATAAATAATCAAACAACACCCATTTATTGTGTCTGTGTGTCAGAGAATTCAGGCACAGTGTGACTCAATCAGGTTTCTCTTCATTGTGTCTCTCAAGACTGAACTAAACTGACTTATTTCACTTAGCATGATACTCTCCAGGTCACTCTATCCTGTCTCAAAGGGTAAGAGATTCTTCTTTTTACCGCTACCTATTATTCCATGGTGTAAATGTACCACAGCTTTTTTATTCACTCACATACTGAAGGGCATTTGGGCTGTTTCCACATCTTAGCTATCTATATATATAAAAAGCCAGCGACCAGAACACTGTAACAACCAGAATGATTGTGGCTAGTGAACTGACCAATCGTTGGTGGGGTTGTAGCCCCTCTCCCCACTGAGCCCCACCCCAGATCTGCCCCCAACCCCAATTAGGGGCGAGGCCGGCCAGCCAAACACCTGTGGTGCCTCCTCCCAACAGGCCTGACCCCATTCATGCACAAATTTGTGCACTGGGCCTCTAGTTGTAAATAAAATGCTGTTATGAACATAGGGGTGCATATACTCTTTCTGATTGGTGTTTCAGGCTTCTTAGGATATATTTCTAGAAGTGGGTCAAATGGGAGTTACATTTTTAATTTTTAAGGAAACTCCACAATGTTTTCCACAGTGGCTGCACCAATCTTCATTCTCACTAGCAGTGTACTAGGATTCCTTTTTCTCTGAATCCTCACCAGTAATTGTCGTTTGTTGATTTGTGGATGTTAGCCATTCTGGCAGGTATGAGGTGGTACCTCATTATTGTTTTAATTTGCATTTCTTTCGATGATTAGTGAAGTTGAGCATTTTTCTATATGTCTCTTGGCCATTTGTTTGCTCTCTTTGGAGAAGTGTCTTTTAGGTCTTCTGCCCATTTTTCAATTGGGTCGTTTGTCTTCCTATTTTTGAGTCGTATGAGTACTGTATGTATTTTGGATATTAACCCCTTATCAGATAGATCATTGGTAAATGTGCTCTCCCATACATTGGGTTCCCTTTTCATTTTGATGTTCATTTCTTTTGCTGTGCAGAAGCTTTTCACATGATCTCACTCATATGTGAAATCTAATGAACAAAATAAACTGACACGGAAGCATGTAACAGACTGAGGATCCTCAGAAGGAAAGGCGTGGCAGGAAGAGATCAATCAAAGAACTTTCATGCATATATGCATAACCAATGGACACAGACAATAGTGGGGTGACGGCCTGGGGAGGGGGTGGGAATGGGGAGGAGGGGAGTTAAAGTCTTCCACAGTAAGCTGTGCTTTTCAGTCTCCTGATTTAGTCATGTGATTACTCCCTGGCTAAAAGCATCTGCGCAGAAGTGATGCATGCCTCCTCCATCCAAGGCCCACAAACCACTGGTAATAATAGTACTTTCAACAATAAAAATACATTTTTTTAAAAAAGGACTGAGCCATGGTGTCAGTAGTGCTGTGTTCCTTTCTAGAGGCTCTGGGGGTGGGGGTGGGGGAGTCTGCTTTCAAGCTTAATCAGGTTGTTGGCAGAATTCAATTCCTTGTGGTTGCAGAATAAGGTCCCCACATCCACGCTGGCTGCCATCCCAGAGGCCTCTCTCCATCCAGTACTCACTCAAAGCCCCTACAATTCAGAGTCAGCAACAGCACGGGAGATTCTTCTACCTGCCACCTGACTTCCACTTCTGCTGCACCTCTCTGACTCTGGCCAGATAAAGGTCTCGGCTTTTAAGGGCTCATGTAATGATATCTGGCCCATCTAGATAATCCAGAGTAATCTTCCTATATAAAGGTCCAGAACCGTAATTACATCAGCAATGTCCCTTTCACCATGCAACATAATATGTACCCAAGTTCCAAGGATCTAGGTCTGGACATTTTGGGGGTCTGTCTGTCCCAATAAGCCAATTAAAGACAATGTTTTTATTTTGAAGTGTTAAAAGCATCTGAAACTTGAGTAGTGAAATTGAGTAGTGAAAACTCAATGTTTGCCATATTAAGGAGGAAGATAATGGTTTGCTGAGCTGTTACTTAATTCTTCTGGGTCTGTTTCCTTTTCTGTAAAATTAAGATTTCATTACTTACCACTGCTGTCTGAGAACTAGGTGAGATGTTGTATCTAAAGCAGCTGGTGGCACATTGGGTACATGCCGGGCACTTGATGACTGTTAATTCCTGTGAAAGAGGCCGTGAGCTGGTTCTCAGAATCTCTCACAGTAAACTGTACTCCTCAGTGTGGCCATGTGATTAACCCTTGGCTGAAAGCATCCACACAGAAGTGATTTGTGCCTCCTCTGTAAAGCCCACGAACCATTCCAGGCATGTGTCTTCATCCTTTTCCCTCAATCATAAGGGCGTGGCCCAGAGAGAGCGTGGAAGAGACCAGCGTGGGTCCCTGAATACCTCTTTGGGTCCAACAGAGATCATCAGCCTTGGACTGCCATGTACGCAAGTAACAAACTTCTAGTTTAGTTGGAAAACAATATTTTGGGTTTTGGCATCACAGTTTGCTTACTCCAATTGTTTAATCTTTCTCATTCTAGCTTCAAAACAAGCCTTTGCTACGTTCAAGCTAGGTTTTACAGTTGACATGATTCTGACCCTTGGAGGTTAAAGGAGGGACCCACACTGTAGCCCAGGTACCTTCATTACTTGGCTGACATTCAGTGATCTTTACTAAAACTGCTGGGGTCATGGTTGATGTGCCGGTCTCAGCATGCTCTTCAGTCTCTCCTGTTCCCATCTCAGCCTTGGTCACCATTACCCCCACGAAGCAGAGGACCGTTGAGAATCTCTGAAGTGCTGTTGGGCTGCTCTTCAGTTAGTATAAAGACTTTTGGGTATGTGAGGATCCACAACTTAACTCCTCTTGGTCTGATTAGTTAACAGGGAGCAGCTTGAAATGAATCACTGAGAAAAAGCCTTGTTCCATAAGGGGCAACCTTCCTCGTGGTATTTTCCCCAGGGTTGGTTCTTTGTCACCCAAAACCCTGGGAGGAAGATAAATAATACCTCCCAGCGTGTTGACAGTAACTTCATAGATCAGAAAAGGTTGTGGATGTAGGTCAGACCAAAAATATATAGTGGTAAGTACTGGCTATGATGCCAGACTGGCCAGTGTTTGTTGAGCGGGGAGAGCGCCAGTCTAGCCAGGGTAGTCACCAAGATCCAAAAGAGAAATGCAAACACTGTGGTTACTGTCCTGTGGTTACATTGGAAAGGGGTCCACAGAGGACCAAGAAGCCATGGACCTTGTCCTATGGAACAATGGTTTTCAAACATTTTTCACTCTGACCTACAGTAATAAATACATTAAATGCATACACCCAAATACACACACACATACAGACATTTGTATGAAATTGAAACATATTATTCAAAACAGCATTTATAAGCATTACTCTGTTATGAAACATGTTCCTCTAAATTGGTTTTATGACCTACTGTGCCCCATAGTCTGAAAAAGATGTTTTACAAGAAGGTGCTAGAAATCCAGAGAGTACCTATTGAGTGTATGACAAGAGGAAAAAATAAGAAAATAATTCAAGGGCAGACCGAGAGGTCAAAGTCAGAATAAAACTATACAAGCAGCAACAGCAAAAGATAATAATATTTTTTTCACTGTAATAAAATGTTCATTCTGTGATAGTCTAGCAAAATGCCTAAGCTCCTATAAAAAATACATAAAACTAGAAGAAAAATCCAAGGTTATAAAGGATAATGACAAAAAAGCAAGTCTATGACTTCCTTAGAATATTTAGGGTGTGGCTAGAAACTAGGGTGTAGTCTTGATGATACCCAATCGATGTAGGACACACACACACATACCCTGAATGCACCATGCGACTATGCACCCAAGTTGGTTGCTTAAGAAATTGTATACAGTTATTTGGGTTGTTACCAGCAATTTTTAAAATACCTGAGATATTTTAAAGCAAATACACCCAGATCAGTGGACCTTACCAATCCTAATTTAGTACCTGATTGCTTAATTCCAGGGATCAGAGCCTACAAAATGAAAACCAAGAGAAATCCCTCTGACTTGGATAAGCCAATTGAATAGAATTCTGTAATGAAAAGATTGACAGAGCCCATAGATTTGTGGCCCCCACCACCTTAGTTTTATAGATGAGAAGACCCTAATATCCACCACGATGAACTGACAGCTGCTAGTGACAAATCCTAGCCTCAGGACCTTGGACTAGTAAACTTTCTACAATACCTAACTGCTCCACCCTTAACTAACTGAATCATAAACTATGGCAAAATCCAGTTTCTCAACTTTTTTTTATGGCTCTGAGTGTAATCATTAAAGTGAGAAAACCTCTTGGCTTAAGCACGCGTTAACAGGAACTGTAAGGAAGACACTTTAAAACAAATGATTAGAAAATAAAAAGGAAAATTCCTGAATGAAGAGGCAGATTGTTGCAAACTCTAAATACATGTATTCTATTCATAACTCTAAGCTAGTGCTGCTCAAACTTTAATAAACAAGCATAAGACTTGCATAGTTAAAATGTGGATTTCTGGGCCCTCACTCCATCAGAATTTCTGATTCATTGTGAGGTGGTACCTGGGAGTTTGTCTTTTAAGCAGTACTGTGGGTGATCTGCGTAAGGAATAGGACATTCCTCATACCCCACCCCCCCCACCACACCTTCAGTTCCTGAAAGATGGCATGTCACAGTCACAGTGCAGAGGGTCACTGGGTCAAATTCCAAAGGTCTGTAACAAAGAGGTGACTTTTCCATCAACCACAGTCAAGTCCAGTGCTCCCTGGATTGATCACCATGTGTAGGAGCAGAAACTACTTCCACTCTTGTCTTCTGTGCTGCACAACCACAGGGTACAGAAGTTGCATCATCATTTTTATTATCACTAACAGTTACACTGCTTTCCGAATCTGTATCATGTTTTATGATGTTCATTGATTAACACCAGTGAGTATATTGGTACTATTCCCTCTCTCCTTTTCCCATCAGAACATGACAAGAAGCTTGAAGGTGATGTCTGCCTCTGGGGCTGAATGTTCTGGGTGATTTAAGCTGAAGCAAGAGATGCTATTGGAACTACACAATCGGGGCCATTTAGTTTAAGAGTTCAACCAAGCCTTGACAAGCACATCAGATCCATCCACTGCTCAGTGACAGAAAGTCCTGATCTTCCTTCCTGGTCCCTGCACAAGGATTTAAAAACTCCCAAATCAACCCAGAAACAGCACTCCAGATCCAGCCTGTCTTTCTCAAAGTTTGTGGACAGTTTGTGGGACAGATGGTCCTAGAGCTCAGTAGGCGCTCTGTCATAATGCCGATGCCTTAGTGATAGGCTGTCATCTATGTTGGCTATGCTGGTAAATAATGTGCCTTTCTTAGAGCTACGTCGATCCCACGGCTCCCTTGTTAATCGCTTTTCGCATTTGAGAATTTTCACACGCTGCAGGGTCCCATTTGTTTGCCAGGTATGAAAGAGCTCTTTATAAACTATGCTGCTGTCTGCAAATGCTGGCATATAATAAAGCTTTTCTAGGGTGTTTTAAAAGATGAGACATTCAAACTCAATTTGTGTGTTAATTAAGACTGAATTTGAGCCCCTCATCTATATTTTCTGCACTATTGCCTGTGGCTGCCATAAATATGTCTAATTTACCATTTATTTTTAATGATACTAAATTTTAATATTTGCTGTCAGCATGGAATTCCCCTCTGGTGAATCGACTCTATTAGTATTATATTAAAACCAGATTTTCCTGGGTTAACAAAAAATATAGGGCCTCTCTAAGCTTAGAAAGAAAACCACCACAACACTCTCAGAAATTAGGATGAATTATTAATTTGTAACATCTGTGATTGGGTTAATCCCAAATCTGGGAAAATCCCAAAAGATACAGGGCAAGCAGTCCTCTTGAAAATGACTTCATAACTGAATGCCCTGAAGACATAAGGCCAGGCACTGTGTCATCATGGCCTGTCCTTGATAAATTGCTGGACGGGGTCCATGAATTGTAAATGGAAACACTGCTGGCGTCACTTACATTTAAGGACGCAACGATCAGTGCTCCCTTCTCGGCAGATATTAGTTTACACTGTGTATTGCGATTGACAGAGGCATGAATCTGTCAACAAGCAGGCTTGCAGATTGTGTTTTGTTTGTGTCTCCAACTGAAAACAGCTTTATAATAGCTTAGAGTCTGTGTGTGACTCCTTAATTATTCCTTACTTTCTTTTAAATTCCTGGGAAGCCATTTTGGTTTCAATGGAATTGACCTCCCCCAGGTTAAGGAGAGGTTATTTGCTTTGAATGTTTGGCTCTGAAATCTGAAGAAGTTTTCATATACTGCGTAACATTAGATTCCAAGGTACATGTCACAAAAGCATTAGTCACAAAAAGACTTGGCTAGTCTTGGACTAGAACCAACCATCTGGGTGAAGCTTAATATGAGTTTTTGAACACATTCCAACATGCCATGTTTTTTCTCCTAGATGTTAAAATAGATAAAGCAATTCTTAAGTGCGGTTTTTTTTCCCCCTAAAGTATTTTCATGGCCTAGACTTAGCGTGTGCAAGCATGGAGTGTTTCATGGCCTGATTCAGGAGCTATCACCAAACAGCCCAGTGCCCCCTTTCTCTGCACAATTTCCTAATTTGCACCACCAACTCCTTTGTACTATGAAAACTCTGTAAGGGTTGTGAAGTGAACTGCAGAAAATCAAATGCCTCTTGACTCTTTGTACGCCTATAGATGCAAGTGGCGGACCTTCCCACAAGCCATGCGCAATCGATAGCCGCAAACCTCCCATATCAACTCTGATCGCCCGATTTTAAAATCAGAATTGTTAGTGACATGTCTGGGTTTGCCACCATTTTGAACTCGTGTCAGTTAACTGGTTGAGTTTTATAAAATATACTAAAAATATTAAAATATACTTTACACATGCAAGTCCAATGTTTTAAACATTTCAGAAGAGTCACCTAAAGCCATCCCAGCCCCAGAATTCAGTGAGAATGGGCCTCATGGTTTTCCACAATAGAAAATGGCCCCTGGTCACTGTAGACTGCCGATCCACCATCTTTTCCTTTTTATTCATTTATAGTGCTAGTAAGGACTACATTATACAATCTCTTAATAAAATGTATTTTTTTGCTTTAAAGTTTCTTACCACTTCCAAGCAGTCAATGATCTTGGTTAACTTGTCTTCAGGTAAGTTCTTCAGCAAGGATACACTTCGAAATTAAAAAGAGAGATTAATTTCTTCATCTTCCTAAATTAAACTATAAATTTATACCTATATGTAGATTCAAAATCTTTACATGCATCTAAAAATGCACCTTAAGTTTTCCAAAGTAAACCTCCAAATATGTCACAGATAATTTTAAAATTATATAAATACGTATAATCACAGGAATTTATCATAGGCAAATAAAAATAAGATATCATAAAGGGGAAAATCAAATTTTGTCTGGTTGGGGGAAAAAAAAAACCCCACAACATTTTACATTTGTTGTTGGTTTTCAAGGCAAATCACTTCCGAAAATGTGTTTTTCTCCCTATCTCAGTCTCTTTTATTAGCCTGTGTGACAAGCTCTGCTTCCAGAAGAGGATCAGATTTTCATCCAAATCTTTGCAATTAGGTAAGGACTGAATCTAAGGGGGGGGGGGGATGTAGGAATTAGCATGAAAATGATCTCTGATTAATAATATTATATTGTCTTAAAATTCATAATAGCCAGAGGTATGTAATAGAAACATTTTTACAAATAATAATACATAGAAAATGAAATAGAATACAGAATCTTATTTTTTTAAAAAATAAGAAATTCCATTAGTGTGATTAACCAATCAAGATGATTAAATTGCTCTATTAGAGAAATTTCTCCTCTACTTTACCCATTTTTACTCAAGACTGTTGATAAAATTTCTATAAGATAAATGTCTTTCTTACCATATAAAATTTGACACACCTAAGAAAAAAAAATGATGCTATGCACAATTGGATCTGATTTTTTCAAAAAGAGCTCTAGACTGACCCTGCACACGTGCAGGGAGAGGAACACGCCGGAGAGATACGTGTAAGAATGTTTATATCAGAATCGTTTGTAACTGCCAAACACTGGAACACCCTCCAATAGGAGAGGAGATCAGTGTACTGCAGTAGAGTCAGATATCAGAACTCTACTATAGGAGAAATGATTGAACTAATCAAATGGATGAATCTTAGAAAAAAATACTGAGTAGCTCAGCCTGTGTTGCTCAGTGGTTGAGCATCGACCTATGAACCAGATAATCATGGTTAGATTTTGGGTCAGGGCACAGGCCCAGGTTGTGGGCTCAATACCCAGTGGGAGGCATGCAGGAGGCAGACAATCAGTGTTTCTCTCTCATCCTTGATGTTTCTGTCTCTCCCTTTCCCTTCCTCTCTGAAATCAATAAAATTATATCTTTAAAAAGTATTGAGTAAAGAATTGAGTTACAAAAATAACACCCTTTTTATGAAGTTCAAAAATAGGCTAAATCAAGCTGTAGGAAACTAATAAAGACCGCCACGGGAATGATTAGTACTAAACTTCAGAACATATGCTACCCCAGGAGAGGGGGCATGTAGGGAGCTAGGAGATGGCAGGTGGAGTGCATGAGAATAACAACATGACTTTCTACTCCTTGGGTCAGACAGAGGCTTGATGGTGCTCATTTGGTTATTTTTTTATAAATTACATATATACTGTATATGTTTTATATACATCCCATACTTCATAATTAAAATAAATAAATGAAAAAGAAAGAGCTTACTGTGTATTATGAAATAAATGTGTTTCTCTAATATCTCCTTATTGATGGAAAGGTAAAAGGGTAATGGAAACATGTCATCGATTAACATATTCCCGTCACGAAAGTCCTACTTCTGCTCCACACTGGGATCTACAACATTAGTGAAAATTCTCTCCTGCAAACCAACGCCTTTGGGGAGGGGTGAGGAAATCTGTTGTTTGTCTCCTCACTGTGAAGGCAAAGATCAGGTTTATCTTGGTCACCACTGAATCCACCATGTTTAGGGCTCAGCAGTACGTATTTGTTAAATGAATGCATCAATAAGATAACAAAAGGAAGGAAGAAAATAAAAAAATAAAAAAGAAGGAATATGTACTTGTAAATTCTCTGAGCTCCTTTCACTAGGCCAGAACATGCTAGATTCCAAGGGAATGAATTGCTATGCCTAGTGGTTCAGGTTTTATCTCAGATATCCAAGTGTAACCCATAAGCACTGGTTTATTTATTTATTTCCTCCCCCCTTTTTTTGCCCTTGCATAAGTGCGGTTCATTACCTTCAAGTGCTAACCTGTGTTGGTCAGTTGTTGAATTTTGAGGTCACCTATACTAAGGCATTGATTGGCATAAAGGAAAGACACTTGCTTGTCATTATTACAGCTCTCTTCCAAGAGTCATTATTGACTGTGGGAGAGTAAATCAGCAAGATTCTTAATGCCTGCAATGTTCTACTGATCGGCAATGCATTCATTCAATATTTACTGAGTCCTATAATCATTGTTGAGACACTGTGGAGCCCTAAAATCATTGATTCTGCAGGCCAGTTATGTAAGACAAAAGCACCATACTTAAAAAGAACTTAGTATTTTTTGAAACTGTCAGACATTTTATTATAATGACCAATTATCATAGGTAACAATTCATTACAGTATGCATTGCAGATTCAGAGGCTGTCAAAACTCCCACAAAAGATGCAAAAATAGTTTAAATGAGGAACTTACACTTTCAAAAACATATTTAAATGTCTAACTGACTTTTTCTGACTCAGAAGTATTTCTTTCTCTATAAGTTTACCTATCCAAATAGTTTGGTATATAGAACAGCTCACAAAATGAGCATGTTTCAAGGATCCATGCCATCATGGCAAGCATTGTAACATTTTGGGCATGTTAATTTGCTATAAATATAGAAATCTGGAATATGGTGTGGCTATGCCAGTGAGAAAAAAATATCTCTGGTAGCCCAGCTAGCAGGGCTCAGTGGTTGAGTGTGTCTACCTATGAACCAGGAGGTCACAGTTCAATTCCCAGTCAGGGCAAAGGCCGGGGTTGCTGAATCGATTCCCAGTAGGAGGCGTGTAGGAGGCAGCTGATCAATGATTCTCTCTCATCATTGATGTTTCTAGCTCTCTCTACCCTTCCCTTCCTCTCTGAGATAAATATATATATA
>PVJC01039590.1:0-16188 GCA_004026665.1 Murina feae | reverse complement strand
GTTAGGGGTGATCAGGCCAGCAGGCAGAGGCAGTTAGGGGTGATGAGGCTGGCAGGGGGGACAGTTAGGGGCAATCAAGCAGGCAGGCAGGTGAGCAGTTAGGAGCCAGGGGTCCTGGATTGTGAGAGGGATATCCAACTGCTGCTTTAGGCCCAATCCCCCGATTGGAGAGGGTGCAGGCTGGGTTGAGGGTCTTCCTCCACCATGCACTGGGTCTCTAGAGGCCCAGTGCACAAAAATTTGTGCACTCAGGTGGGTCCCTCAGCCCAGCCTGTGCCCTCTCGTAGTCTGGGACCCCTCGGGCCTAAGCTGGCAGTCAGACATCCCTCTGGCAGCCTGGGAGCCATTGGGGGATATCCACTTGCCAGCGGGGAGCAGGCCTAAGCTGCGGTCAGACATTCTTAGCGTTGCCAAAAAGGCAGGAGAGGCTCCCACCACTACTGCTGTACTGGCAGCCATCAGCCTAGCTTGTGGCTGAACAGAGCTCCCCCTGTGGGAGTGCACTGACCACCAGGGGGCAGATGCGCCTGCATTGAGCATCTGCCCCCTGGTGGTCAGTGTGTGTCATAGTGACCAGTCATTCCCAGTGGTTCTGCTATTAGAATCAATTTGCATATTACCCTTTTATTATATAGCATATATATGTATGCCTAAGTGACCAGCCAACTGGTAGCTATGATGTACACTGACCACCAGGGGGCAGACGCTCAACACAGGAGTGGAAACTACAGGCATAGAAATATGGAACAGACTGATGAATCTCAGAGGGAAGTGGGGTTGGAAAGAGATTAACCAAAGATCTTATATGCATACTAGAGGCCCAGTGCATGGATGCAGTGGTGGGGTCCCTCGGCCTGGCCTGCAGAGATCAGGCCAAAACCAGCTCTCCGGCATCCCCAAGGAGTCTGGGATTGCGAAAGGGTGCAGGCCAGGCCAAGGGACCCCACCAGTGCACAAATCCATGCACTGGGCTTCTGATATACCAATAAACATTTTGCACAATTATTCTTTTAAAAATATATATTTATTGATTTCAGAGAGGAAGGGAAAGAGAAAGAGAAACATCAAGGTAGAGAGAATAGGGGGCCTCCTGCAGCCCCCCTATTGGGGATTGAAGCTGCAACCTAGGCATGTGCCCTGCCCGGGAATTGAACTGTGACCTCCTGGTTCATAAGTCAACACTCAACCACTGAGCAACACCAGGCTTTTTTTTTTTATGATAAAGTGGTCATCCTTTCAAAAATCTTGATAAGGAGTTAACTTTATTACTATATAAATTTAATGTGAGAGAATTGCAGGTTCTTATAATTATTATGTTAAGTATATTAATTATAAATATTATCCTCAAGTCAAGAAAGAATAGTGAGATGAAACAGAGTCACATTTACATGCCTCTTTTCTTAGAGAAAAATTTTAAAATTAAATGTTAATCATCTATATGTCTGTAATTCAAGGAAACTAAATTTCACCTCAGTTAATTTCTACAGATTAGTTAATGGTTTCTTGTCTACTTCCTTTCCTCAATTGGGTATAGAAAAACATATTAGTGCCTACATGTGTATGTGCAAGCACAATCAAGAAGTGGAAATTATACAGAGCTCCAATTCAATGACTACATAACTGAAAATTTCCCTGAAGATGTCCTCTTAAGTTCTTAAAGCCTGTAGGTACAACAATATCTCTCAATTATACATTCTGAAGAAACAATTTGCTTCACAACATTTGGGAAAGGAACTTGTTACCTGATTCCTCTATTCATTCTAGATAATTACTGAATCAACAGCCAGCCTCCAGCAGGAATTAAGAGCAAAACCAAACAATTTCAGTTCTGGAAATATAGCTATTCTGATATACTCATCTTCCTACCACCTACTTTACAGATTCACAGATTACATAGATTCAAAGTTACAGTGCCCAGCCCAAAGCAATCTGGAACAACATCTTTAGAAAAACCACTCATATGCAATGAAATTGTAATAGAATTAATCTAACTTAAGGAAGAGACTTCAGATATCAGATATATTCACATTGGGAGAAGCTTGAAAGGTCACTTCAGTCCAATCACCCAAGTGATTGTACTGCCTACCATGAGATACCTCTGACATAGAGAGCTCACTATCTTATGAGGTAGTTCATCCCTTCTTTGAATAGCTTTGACTGTTAGGCAATTTGTCAAGCTATGCTGAACAGAATTCCCTGTAGTTTACTTTACTGGCTCTAGTTTTGTATCTTGGAGCCATAGTAAAATCTCTATTTCATACACCAATTCTTTAAATGCACGAAGACAGATATTATGTCTTCCCAACTTTCTCTTTTGTGGGCCAAGTATCCCTTTGCTTGCTTCTCACTGGACCTAGTTTTGAGTCCCCTCTTCATGCATCCTAGTTAAGTTCTTCTATGAAACTCTGATCATCCCTTGAGCCCTTTCCCTCACAAACTCCTCCACCTCCCAGCCATTTCAGTAGCTGAAGATGAGAGAAGTCAAGCATCTGTCCTTAAGTACTCATTCTATTAGGCTGTACTTAACAGAACTAGGAATAGAGCTCAAGTTTTCAATATCATAACGCAGTGGTTCTCAAATAAGCCACTAGTGTTCATGCCATGTGCACTAAAATCACCTGGACAGAGATTAAGCAGATGGCTGGGTTCTACCCACAAAGTTTCTTATTCAGTAATTCTGGGATGGAGCCTGGAGTGTGCATTTCTAACAAGTTCCTCAATAATGCTAAATGATGGTTCAGAGATCACACTTTGAGAACTACTACCTTAGGCTAATAATTCTCAGATTCAAGCATAGATGAAAATCATTTGGAATGTTTAATAAATCTAGAAACTTAGCCTTTTCTCCAAAATAATTCAGTAGATCTTGGAGGAGTTTGGGAATTTGCATAATTAGTAAAGCTCCAAGTGATTCGGACATATGTGACACTGGCTGTGAAACATACATGGATGCCACTCAACATTTTCAAATATATTTATATTTTAGGAAAACAATTTCTTTTGCTCTAAATGTTATATATTTTGATAGCTTGGATGTGAAATTTGAATTCTGATGGTGGAATTACAAAGGGGCAATTCATTTTTAATACTTGATACACTTGATGATTCAATTGATAGACTTAAAAGTCTAATGAGAATTCTTCTCTCCTTAGAATGTTTTATAATAATAACCCCAGATAAAGGTTAGTGAGAAGTATTATATGACACAGTTCTGATACGTGCATGTTAATAAAGGCCAAAGTTATTACCTTTGCTTTATGAAGGTCAACACCATACATAGACAACTTTTTGGCATTCTCAAGAAATTCCAGGTCAGCTTGAGCTGGAGTCATGGACCTTTGAAAGAATACAAATTTAAAACTCTTTCAGTGTCACAGTGTCAACATTTACAGTAACATTTATATAATAATTGTATTTTATATAAACATATATACCAATATGTATGTATAGTTCATAGTTCTGAAAGAAGAATATTATGGAAAATGACTCTTTTAAAAATAAGAGATCTTAGAGCAACAGAAAGTACACCAAAAAGCTATCAGAAAAAAAAAGTTAAAAAAATCCTACTAAACAATTTCCTTAAAGCAGTCTCATCCATCAGTTCTGCCCCTTCCTCTCCTCAGCCTTTTTCCCAACACACATAAACTCCTCCCACTAATTTTTCTTGCTAAAGGGGTGACTAAATTAAATCCTCTGAGAGCATGGTACAATTTACAATATCTTCTTAGCTGCTTTTTTCGCTCCATACCCCTGAATTGAGTTATGAAAATTAAACAGAAGGGCAGCTGAAGTTACTTAACTGGAGACTCTTAATGGGGACAGACTTGATAAAAAAAAAAAAATCTAACAGATGGTGTTCCTGTCCACTGATCTAAACAAAATAAATTGGTTAATAGAAGCATGTAGATAATGGAGCTGCTTTCTCTGTTATTAAGATGTCTTCATTACGAGGCATAAAATGAATTTGATTTGTTTGAAAACAATCAGTCTCACTGCCTAAACACTCACTGTGAAGGTCTTTCCTTCTCCTTTTCCCCCCAAGAAAGATCTCATGAGCAGTTATGTTGAAGAGAAAGATATCACTCCTAGTGCTGCACAATTCAGACCAATCACATATAACTTCACAGTAACAACAATGCACCCACAACGCCAAAGAAAAATCATGGAAATGCCTGTTTCCCATAAGACTGCCTCAAGCTATACAAAGCAGTAGCGGCCTATTCATTTAACAGGAGGAAAAGTCTCTTTCAAACCCATCTGTCTTTACCCTCATTAAAAGGACAAAGGGTTTCTTGGAAAAATAACAACAACAAAATCTCAGGAGAGAGGAGCAGAATTGTTCATGTCACAGCCACCCTGAATAAATTGCTTTTCACAAATTCACTATCACACTTGAATTCTATTTATTAATGGATTTGAAGAAAGGAAAATTAAGACATTTACAAATCTGTACGGTCAAGTCATTAAAAACATAGGAAAGTTTTATAGTTTTTCCACCCCACATAAGTTATATACTTTTATAGTCGTAAGAGTGATTTTATGGTTTTTCAGTTACTATTATCTATGGCTTGAATTTTAGGATTTAAAAAAAAGTATATTTTTGTTGATTTCAGAGAGAGGGAGAAAGAGATAGAAACATCAATGATAAGAGAGAATCATAAACTGACTGCCTCCTGCACGCCCCTACTGAGGATCAAGCACAACCAGGGCTTATGCCGACAGGAATCGAACTAGTGACCTCTTGGTTCCTGGGTCAACGCTAAATCGCTCAATCGCTGAACCACACACGGCTGGGAGAATTTTAGGATTTTGAAACTGGAATGGAGCTTGAAGATTCAGAGTCCAACACTTTCATTTTGCTGATGAAAAAAAAGGCCCTGAGGGATCACAAAGTCATGGGCAAGTTATGATTCCCCGTTTAAGGCAGCAGGATTTAGTTAGGACTCAAGTTATACTTCTTGAACTGGAATCTTGGCTCCTATTCCAAAAAAGTAGTGACCTGGTATCTTCTTCAATATCTGAACTATAAAATCAAAATCAATATAATAACTACTTTTTGTCTTTGCTGAATGAATGTGACTGGTAGGACAAAATTAGGTCATGGTTTTGAAACTGCTTTGTAAAATATAAATGTTTATTATTTTTTATTGCAACAGTGATATACCTTATGCAGCTCATAAAAGAGAAATAATTTTGACCACTTGAATTTGAAGGCAAATTAAAAAAAAAAAAGAAAAAATTATGATAAAATCTTCCCTATACTCACTTCTCCAACTCTAAGGGACTATAATGGGGTCAATCAATTTGAGTACAGATTTAAATTTCAAACTATGTAGTCAAATGCTTTTCTGAGTAAGCATGCTTTAAAACTGTATTGTGGACAGGTAGTAAGAAGAGATCTTTAAAGATATAACTTTCCACCCTAGCTGGTTTGGCTCAGTGGATAGAGTGTCAGCCTGCGGACTGAAGGGACAAAGGTTCGATTCTGGTCAAGGGCACATGCCTGGGGGCGGGGCATGCAGGAGGCAGCCAATCAATGATTCACTCTCATCATTGATGTTTCTATCTCTCCTTCCCTCTTCCTTCCTCTCTGAAATCAATAAAAATATTTTTTTAAAATAAAATAAATAAAGATATAACTTTCCTGTTAGTTTAAAATAATATAATTAAAAATTTTTGAAACACACTTAAACTTAAAAGTTACCTATAATATGAAAATTAATACAAAGTAATTTTGACTATAAACTGTAATTGAAAAATATATTTTTAAAAGTTACCTATAATCACAAGTAATATTTTCCTGAACCATGTGAGTAAATTGTCCACCTGATGACCCATCACTTCTAAATATTTTAGTATGTAATTCCTACAAACAAGGACATTCTCTTACATAACCTCAATATAGCTGTCAAAACTAGGAAATATTTTCTAAAATATATTCTTATTGATTTCAGAGAGGAAGAGAGAGGAAAAGAGAGAGAAACATCAATGATGAGAGAGAATAATTGACTAGCTGCCTCCAGCATGCCCCCTACTGGGGATCAAGCCCACAACCTGGGCATGTGCCCTTGACTGGAATTGAACCTGGAACCCTTCAGTCTGCAGGCCAACGCTCTATCCACTGAGCAAAACCAGTCAGGGCCATAGTCATTTTTTTCAAGTAAAAACAGTGTTCATAAAAAAGGTGACCAGCCCTGTCCGGTTTGGTCAGTGGTTAGCGTGTCAGCACTCAGGCCAAAGGGTTGTGGAGTTGATTCCTGGTCAAGGACACATACCTCGGTTGCAGGTTTGATCCCAGCCCAGTTGGAGCACATGCAGGAGGCAACCAAACAGTCAATGTGTCTCTTGCATTGATCCATCTTTCTCTTTCTCTCCCCTCCCCTTCCTTCCTCCGTTTCCTCTTCCCTCTCTTGCATTCTCTCTCTAAAGATCAATGGAAAAAATATCCTCTGGTGAAGGTCTAAAAAAAGTGGTTAATTCAGCTCACAACTCAAAATAATTACGCAGATGCTTTCCTCAAGACAGCTGTTGTACCTCAGTATATAGCAGAACTGCTTTGTGTGTAGGTCCTATTTAACCACAAAGAATATTACACAGAAATATTTAAGATTTAATACAATTAATACTTCCTACTTCCTCATCAAAAAAATTTCTAAGTGATTACCATTTTAGTCTTATCTCTAACTTCAAGTTAAAAAGTAAAATAAAAGTGCCTGTCCGTAAAGAATATAATAACAACTAGTACAGTTTGATGTCATTGCCTTTATTTGTGCTCCATCCATTTCAACACAGTGAAAAGGCATGTATCATTTTAGTATTGTTATAAAAATAATTTTAACCTTAAAGAAATCTTGAAGACCACAAGGCTGGCCTAACTCAAAAGGTGGTTATAAAGATTAAATGTGATATTATATGTAAAGTGCTTCACATAATATCTGGCACATAATAATACACAATAATTAGCTGCTCATAATTATTATGATGATTGTATAACAATGCTACAAAGGAGAATCAAGTATTGGATAACCTGAGATTCTATTATGATTCAATAGCCATTAAAAAATCATCAGAGATTTTAAAAAATCACCAGAGATAGATTTAAGGCATCAATCATAATCTGACACCATCTGCTGTTTGGCTACACAGCAACAGTAAAATATTTTCTTTTACTATTTTACTGACTGCCCAAGATTATACTATCAATAATAAAAATTATTTTTAAACTAAGAAGAGCATTCCCCTAAATCCTGACATTCTAACAAACCAAATTACTTTAACTGGTTGTTTCCATTATTTGCTTTTGCATGGATATATGTGTGTGAATATATATATTTTATAAATATAAATTTTTCTAGAATCATAATCAGAATATAAATAAAAGTATTAAAAATATATTTAAGGACAATGCAAGATCCTTAAGTTATAATCATTAACAAGTTGAAAATGGTATATTAGGGGGTCCTAGATATTAGTGTTTCTTTAGAAATAGGTGATCCCATGAGAATAGGGTTATTCTTACAAGGCTATTCCTATACAAGTTGTAAACTTAAAATCCTTATGGTTCTCATGACTGATGTACACTACAAGGGCAATAAGGCAGCCAGAACTGGGGCAACTTGAGTTAAAGGTCCCTTACTTGAAGCATCTCAATGCATGCAATCCTATTGGGACCACTCCAAGGAAAACAAGATTGTTCAATGCAATAGCACAGAATACTTGTCTGGACAGAATACTTATAATACTTATAAGACTATTCTGGGTTTCTCAGCAGCGTGACCTTCTGGAACATTGTAACCTACTCATGCCAACCATAACTCAGGGTACTAACTCAAGGCCAAGATCAGACATTTACCTTAGTATATAAAGCAGATTGCAAAATTTATTTATAGCAAGTCAAATATGGGAAGTATGATAGGAAGAAACACAAATTATATTGACACTTTAATATTAGTTAATATTTATTGAATTTTTACTATGTAAGACATTGTATTAAGTTTTTCCACACATTATCTTTCCTAATCCTATCAGCCACCCTATTTCCTCTGAGGTAAATAATCTCCACCAGACATATAAAAAACCTGAGGCTCAGAGAGATTAAATGAATGACCCAAAGTCCCAAGGCCATAACCAAGCAGAGCCAAAAATGTAATCCAGCTCAGTATGAGCATAAATCCTGCTTTTGATAAAAGTAATTTGCTATCTCCCAACATTACCAATTATTTCCATGAGAAAAAGCGGTAACTTTAATAAAGACTTTAAAAAATACCTCCTGGGGTTTCATGGGCCCTCTGATGTCTATCCATGTATATAGACCCCAAGTTAAGAAACCCTGCACTAGAATCTCAAGACACTTAATATAAGTTTAAAATTTGAAAAAATAAGGTATGGCAATCCTATATAATAAAAGGCTAATATGCAAATTGACCAAACGGCAGAACAACCAGTCCTATGACGCACACTGACCACCATGGGGCAGCCGCTCAATGCAGGAACTGCCCCCTGGTGGTCAGTGTGCTCCCACAGGTGGAACGCTACTCAGCCAGAAGCCCTGAGCAGGGCTCACAGCTCAGCAGCGGTGGCAGGAGCCTCTTCTGCCTCCACGGCAGCGCTAAGGGGAGCGGGCCTAAGCCGTCAGTTGAACATCCCCCGAGGTCTCCCAGACTGCGAGAGGGTGCAGGCCGGGCTGAGGAACCCCCACAAGCGCACGATTTCATGTACTGGGTCTCTAGTAATATTAATAATAGCTACCATTTATGTACTTTACATATATTCGCTCATTTTGTTTTCTCCTACAATGCAACACCCATTATTCTGATGAAAAAACTGAGATCAGAGGACTTAAATGACTTAATGAATTGGGAGGGAATTGAGCTTATGCTGACTCATTCTACGGCACCAGTTCCCACTAAAGCAAACAGCTAATTAAGACCAGGTAAAGGGTTTAAACTTATTGCCAAAACAAACACAGAACAAACTCTGGAGACATATTTACCTGTATGACTTATGTAGTTCCATGACTTTCTCTTCAAGTTCCTTGGTCTGATTTGGGGCCAGTTTAAAATCACTAACATAATCTGCACCATGGAGTTCAGGGTCATAATCGCCTAGCTCAGACTGGATGGTATAAGAACCTAATAAAGCTAAAGTTGCAAAGGAACAGGGCAGACGTCCTGCAACTATGTCTTGTCGAAGTTGAAGACATAAATAATATCTATAGCCAAAAGAGAAAAGATGTTACAATGTCAGCAACAACAATAACAAAATAGAGAGAGAGAAAAAGGAAGAAAAGGGAAGAGAGGGGGAAAGATGGTTAGGTAGATATGAGATAATATTAATAATTGTTCCATCTAGGTAGTGGATTTATGGTTGCTTCTTGCACTATTATTTGTTTTTTGTGGGTGTGTTTGAAAATTTCCCATATTTGTTTTTTTTTTTTAAACTGTGACTATGTTGGAGACATTGCTGGAAAGAAATTTAGAAAGAAAAGAGGGAAAGTCTGAAGGAGGTAAAGAAACTAATGTTTTGTTGAGTGTAGTAAGAACCATACATATAACTTTCACAAAAACAATTTGTGAAGGGGGAATTGCTAGATTATAAGATTAGGAGTCAGCCTCAAAAGGTAAGCCTGCTCAATGTTAGGTAGTAATAAAGGCTGTTTGGCTCTAAAATTAGACCTTTTTCACACTGCTTTTCCAAATGTGTAGAGATTGCCCTTCAGATTCAAAGATGACTTTATTGATACATTTTCACTAGAATATGATCAGAAACTTTTTATCTTATGTTTAATAGTTCATCATTTTCCTTCAATTCTGAAAATTCCCAGAGTTTATGACCATGAGAATTACTTATTACATATTTGACTATTAGTAAATTATTTACCTTGTTATATCTTCTGTTAACTGTGCTGGGTCAGGTGGATAAAACTTTACATTAAATGTGAAATTCCAAGGGATACCTGTAAAAATAAACGCAAAAGAATTTTATGCTTATGCCCAAGTTTCTGATTGTTAGAAATTCCTAAAAATATTCTATTTTTTCCTATTTTTTCCTGAGATTTTAATATTTTCATACTTTGTGAATGAAATATTTTTATTTTTATAAAATTTGTTTAGATACCATTTAAGAGGTAAAGTTAGAGGGTCTCATTTTTCTTTTATTCAACTTAAATGACTAAAACTATATAGGCAAAATAATAAGAAACCATCTTATTGGTAGACATGTTTATAGCAATAGTTTTCAAAATATGATCTATTCTAGTATACTTCTGTGGGTGCTCAGAGGCCATATGAATGATACATGAATGTTCTCTTTTGGCACTAGCGTTATTTATCTGTGACATCTCTCAACATAGGCATACCTCATTTTATTGAACTTTGCTTTATCTTATTTTGTAGATAATGTGTTTTTATTTGTTTTTGGTTTTATAAATTAAAGGTCTGTGGCAACTCCACATCAAGCAAGTCTAATGGTACCATTTTCCCAAAAGGTCTTAGATGATGATTTGCATTTTTTAGCAATAAAATATTTTTAAAAATTCTTTATTGTTTAAAGTATTACATGTCTCCTTTTCCTCTCATTGGTCTCTCCTAGGTCACTCCCATCCCCCAGCACATGCCCTTATTCCCCTAGTGTTTGTGTCCATTGGTTATGCTTATATGCATGCATACAAGTCCTTTGGTTGATCTCTTAACACTCCTCAACCCTTCCCCGCCTTCCCTCTGAGATTTGATGATCTGTTCGATGCTTCTCTGTCTCTGGATCTATTTTTGTTCAGTTTATGTTGTTCATTATATTCCACAAATGAGTGAGATCATGTGATATTTATCTTTCTCTGACTGGCTTATTTCACTTAGCAAAAGGCTCTCCATGTCCATCCATGCTGCTGCAAATAATAAAAGTTCTTTCTTATTTACAGCAGCATAGTATTCCATTGTGTAAATGTACCACAGTTTTCTAATCCATTCATATGCTGTTGGGCACTTAGGTTGTTTCCAAATCTTAGTTATTGTAAATTTGTTACTATGAACATAGGGGTACATATATCCTTTCTGATTGGTGTTTCTGATTTCTTAGTTATATTCCTACAAGTGGAATTACTGGGTCAAATGGGAGTTTCATTTTTAATTTTTTGAGGCAACTCCATACTGTTCTCCACAGTGGCTGCACTAGTCTGCATTTCCACCAGCAGTGCACAAGGGTTCCTTTTTCTCTACATCCTTGCCAACACTTGTTGTTTGTTGATTTGTTGATGTTAGCCATTCTCACAGGTGTAAAATGGTACCTCATTGTCATTTTGATTTGCATCTCTCGGATGATTAGTGACTTAGAGCATGTTTTCATATGGCTCTTGGCCGCCTATATGTCCACTTTTGAAAAGTTTCTACTTGGGTCCTTTGCCCACTTTTTGATTGGACTGTTTATCTTCCTTTTGTTAAGATGTATGAGTTCCCTATACATTTTGGAAATTAGAACTTTATCAGCTATAACATTGGCAAATATGTTCTCCCATGCAGTGGGCTTTCTTGTTGTTTTGTGGATGGTTTCTTTTGCTGTGCAGAAACTTTTTATTGTGATGTAGTCCCATTTGTTTATTTTATCCCTAGTTTCTATTGCTCTAAGAGCTATATCAGTAAAGATATTGCTATGAGATATGTCTGATATTTTGCTGCCTATAGATTCTTCTAAGATTTTTATGGTTTCCCATCTTATATTTAAGTACTTTATCCATTTTGAGTTTATTTTGTGTATGGTTTAAATTGGTAGTCCAGTTTCATTTTTTTGCACATAATTGTCCAATTTTCCCAACACCATTTATTGAAGACACTGTCTTGACACCATTGTGTGCTCTTGCCTCCTTTGTCAAATATTAATTGAACATAATGGCTTGGGTCGATTTCTGGGTTCTCTGTTCTGTTCCATTGGTCTATATGTCTATTCTTGTGCCAGTACCAGGCAGTTTTGAGGACAGTGGCTTTGTAATATAGCTTGTTATCTGGTATTATGATCGTTCCAACTTTGTTCTTCTTTCTCAGCATTGCTGCAACTATTCAGGATTTTTTTTTTTTTTATTCTATATGAATTTTTGAGAGTTTGTTCTGGGTCTGTGAAGTATGCGATTGGTATTTTAATGGAGATTGCATTGAATCTATTGATTGCTTTGGGTAGTATGGACATTTTAATGATGTTGATTCTACCAATCCATGAACATGGTATATTCTTCCATTTGTTTATGTCTTCCTCTATCTTTTCAATGTCCTGTAGTTTTCTGAGTACAGGTCTTTTCTTTTTTTAAGAAATGTCTTTATTGATTTCAGAGAGGAAGGGAGAAGGGAGAGAGAAATAGAAACATCAATGATTAGAGAGAATCAGTGATTGGCTGTCTCTTGCATGTTCCCTACTGGGGATCAAGTCCACAACCTGGGCATGTGCCCTTGATTGGAATTGAATCCGAAATCCTTCAGTCTGCAGGCTGACACTCTATCCACTGAGCCAAACCAGCTAGGCCTGAGTACAAGGAAGAGCAATAAAGTATTTTTAAATTAAGGTACCGTATTTTCTGGCATATAAGACGACTTTTTAACCCAGGAAAATCTTCTCAAAATTCGGGGGTCGTCTTATCCACCGAGTGTCGTCTTATAGGGTGGGTGCTGAAACTTCTGAACCAGACTGGAAAATCCGTGGTCGCCGCATACAGTGGGGGGAGCTCAAAAACGGCCACACTCCATTCATTTCAATGGAGCCAGATGGAGACCGCAAGTGTCTCCGGTCGGCTCCTTTTTGTACCACATACAGTCTCCGTCCGGACTTTTTAACCCAGAAAAATCTTCTTAAAAGTTGGGGGTCGTCTTATATGCCCAGTTGTCTTATATGCCAGAAAATATGGTATGTACATTGTTTTCTTAGCCATAATGCTAATGCATACTAAATACACTACAATCCTATCTAATAAAAGAGTAATATGCAAATTAGGCATCACTCCGTGACAAAGATGGGTGCCCCCCATGGCACAATATGGCGGCACAAATAGCTACAAGATGGCCGCTCCCATAGCCAAAAGATGGCGGTGCCCATAGGCACAAGATGGCAGTGCCCATAGGCACAAGATGGCCACCCCCATGAACACAAGATGGAAGCGTCCATAGCCACAACCTGTCTAATAAAAGAGTAATATGCAAATTAGGCATCACTCCATGACAAAGATGGCCACCCCCATGGCCACAAGATGGCCTCCCCCATAGCCACAAGATGGCAGTGACCAGTCCGGGTCAGCCCTGCCACTGAAGTGGTCAGGCCTGTTAGCCAGGCAGGTGGCAGGGGAGGCGGGGGACCCAAGGTGGAACAGGGATCAGAGGGGTATAGGTTCACCAGAGGCCTCAGGCATGGGCAAGGGTGGAGCCTGTGATCGGAGGGGGCAGGGGCAGAGCTGGTGATTGGAGGAGTATGAGGGTGCCCTACCCAGGCATAAGGCCTGGGCCAGAGGCCTCAGGTCTGGGCAGGGGCAAGGCCAGAGACTGCAGGGGCCTGGGTTCTGCAGAGCCAGCAATTGCAGGTGCAGGGGCAGAGCCTGCGATCACAGGGGTCTGGGCACTGGTGGAGCCGGCAAAGGAGGGGTAATATGCAAATTGACCCTAACAACAGAATCACTGGGAATGACTAGTCACTATGACACACACTGACCACCAAGGGGCAGACGCTTAATGCAGGAGGTCAGTGTACTCCCTCAGAGGGAGCTCTGCTCAGCCACAAGCCAGGCTGACGGTGGTGGTGGGAGCCTCTCCTGCCTCCTCAGCAGCGCTAAGGATGTCCAAATGCAGCTTAGGCCTGATCCCTGCTGGCAAGTGGACATCCCCGAGGGCTCCCGGCTGCCAGAGGGATGTCTGACTGCCAACTTAGGCCCTATCGCCCAGGGAGCAGGCCTAAGCCAGCAGGTAGACATCCCCCGAAGGGTTCCAGACTGCGATAGGGCACAGGCCAGGCTGAGGGGAACCCCCCCACCCGAGTGCACAAATTTTTGTGCACTGGGCCTCTAGTGTAATACATAATACATAACAATGTATAGCATAATTGTATTTGTGAAAGGTGAAATCTACATATGCCTAGAAAAACATCTTGTAGACTATACCAATTTAATAGTGCTTAAATCTGGAGGACAGGATGGGGCCTTTTACTTTTCCATGATTTACTTTCATAATGCTGAAAATTTTCACAATCAGTATATATTACTTGCATGATGAAAAATAATTTTTAAAAACTTTTGCAGCGCCCTAACTGGTTTGGCTCAGTGGATAGAGCGTTGGCCTGTGGACTGAAGGGCCCCGGGTTCGATTCTGGTCAAAGGCATGAGTCTTGGTTGTGGGCACATCCCCAGTAGGGGGTGTGCAGGAGGCAGCTGATTGATGTTTCTCTCTCATCGATGTTTCTAACTCTCTATCCCTCTCCCTTGCTCTCTGTAAAAAATATATAAAATATATTTTTTTTAAAAAACAAAAACTTTTGCAGCCCTAGCTGGTTTGGCACAGTGGATAGAGCTTTGGCCTGTGGACTGAAGAGTCCCAGGTTCAATTCCAGTCAATCCCCAGTGTGGGGCATGCAGGACTCAGCCAATCAATGGTTCTCTCTCATCATTGATGTTTCTATCTCTCTCTCCCTCTTTCTTTCTCTCTGAAATTATATATAATTATAAATAGGGTCTAAAGGAAAACATTTCACCATAATAAAAGTGTTTTCTTTTAAGAAACAAAAAAAATTTGTTTCCAGGTGAAGTTAAAACATCTAATCATGGCTACTTTCAGTTTCTAGAAGCTTCCTCAAAATAAACTAAATTAAAAGGACATCTACTCATAAATGGGGTGTTGGGGAGAGAAAGTCTCTATCCTTTAGCCATCCCATTGGGCCTAGGGCTAGAAAATACTAATTTATACTTTACTGACCTAGAAATATCTATTCCTAGACATTAGTTGGAGCAGGATGTGCAGCAGTAATATGTTTTAGAGGGTTTGAAGCTAGGAGAAAGCCACAATGTCAAAAGGATCATTGGCAAAGAATTCTTATTATCTACTCTTATACTTCAATTTGGAAGAAGAATGTTGAAAAGGGACAAAAAGAACTATAGAGAGGAAAACATGGACACGTTAGAATGCAATTGTCCAGAACTTTTTAAAAGGAACTGGATCAGGCAGCATACTTCTAATTGAAGGCTGCTACAGTTTCAATCACTACCCTTTTGAGAACTGACTCCCCTATCCTTTTTCTCTTTTCATCTTTGTTCTTTTCCACCTTCTGATTCTCTCAACCTATCTTCCCCAACTTTGCCTAGTTGTAAAAAAAAAAAAAAATCATCAAGATCTGACCTACATCTCAACAGTGTCTACCACTGCTGTATCTCTCTATTATGGAATCTCCTCCTTCCAGGGGAAGGCTTTATCTCAATTTCAAAGCCATCTACTATAGTCAGGATTCCAAAGTGACCCACAGTCAGAAAACGGCTGGAAATACGCTGACCTACTAAAAGAAAGAATTGTACAAAAAGGCAATATTTACTTACCACGAACCTGCTTTTTTATTTCTTTGGCAGAATCCAGCCATGTCTGTAAAAAGAAGAAAAGGCATTCATACAAATTTCCAAAACGTAAACAAGAGAGTACCAGAAGCAGGATTACTGACCATCTTCAAATAGTGCCTCCAGGTCAACCTACATTTCCAATATTCTTATATTAATTTCACATAGCATAGAAATATGAAGCAGAGAAAAATAAAGCCAGACAGTTGGGCTGGAATCCTAGCTCCACTACTTCCTAGCTGAGTGTCCCTTTTTAGGCATCTCTATACCTCAGCTTCCTCATCTATAGAATGAAATATTAGTAGTAGTGCTCATCTCATAGAGTTATTATGAAGATTAAATGAACTGATGTATGTAAAGCTCTTAGTAAACAAGAAATTCTACATAAGCACTTGTTTCTATTACACTATAAAAACTAGTAGAGACCTATAATCAGGATTATTGACATCACCCAGATCTTATTTTTCCAGCTTTTCTATGTTAGCACAGCATCTGGTACATGGTTCATACTCAGTTAATGTTTACTGAATGACTATTTTGTTTCCCCTGATTACTCTTATCCACATTAATCCCTCCCTTCACTGTTTTCCAATCCCACTTAAAATCTGCCCAGCACTGTGGTGAACCAT
>PVJC01039589.1:0-16188 GCA_004026665.1 Murina feae | reverse complement strand
CCCAATTCTGTTTGTTTCTTGCAAAACTCATATGCTTGTTTTTCAACCCTCCAAATATTTACCAAGTTGTTTTGCATCTTAAGAATGGGCCCAACACTGTACAAGACTATGGGACATTACTGAAGGTATAATCTGAGACTTCATGGGTCTTATATTTCAAATAGGAAACATAAAGCATGCACATAGAAACAATAATTCTGTCTTATATTGTGGAATGACCTACAGTTATTAAAGTAAATTCATTAATTTTATTGCTACTTGATGCTTTTATTAACAATATAGAGTATATAGCAAGATTTTGACCAAAATTAATACATGGTCAAACAAAATGATACATGTAAAAATCAGTCTGGGTTTTCTATCCACTTACAGGCTAAATATTTTCTTATAAGAAAAGAACAAATGTCTATCTATGACCTGTATTTTGTATAATCAACACACCACTGACTGATTTTAGGTATCAACTAGAAGCCCGGTGCACAAAATTTGTGTGTGGGTAGAGTACCTAGGCCTGACTAGTGATCAGGGCCAATAAAGTTCCCTGCCCCACCACCTCCTCCTTCCCTTGCTCCCTCAGTGCCCCACCACTGCTGCTGGTCACCCACCATGTTCTGCGCCACCCCCTGGTGGTCAGCACATGTCATAGCAAACAATTGAACTCCTCCTGGTTGAACTCACAAGGGGACACTTTGCATATTAGCCTTTTATATATATAGACTAGAGGCCCAGTTTATGAAATTTGTGCATGGGCGGGTGTGTGTGTGTCTCTCAGCCCAGCCTGCATCCTCTCCAATCTGGGACTCCCTCAAGGGATCAGGCCTAAATGGGCAGTCAGACATCCCTCTCACAATCTGGGACTGCTGGCTGTCTGCCTGATGGCCCCTAACCTCTTCTGCATGCCAGCCTGATCACCCCCTAACCACTCCTCTGCCATCCTGATCAACACCTAAGTGCTCTCCTGCTGGCCAGTTCGCCCCAACTGCCCTCCCCTGCTGGCCTGGTCACCCCTAACTTCCCTCCCTTACCAGCCTGGTTTCCCACAACTGTCCTCCCCTACAGGCCTGATCCCCCTAACTGTCCTCTCCTGCTGGCCATCTTTGGTGGCCATCTTGTGTCCAAATGGGGGTGGCCATGTTGTGTGTTGGAGTGATGGTCAATTTAGATATTGCCTCTTTATTGTATAGGATAAAGAAGGAAAACAACCATAACTGGGTGGAGGGGTGGTGTAATATGAGTCCTCTGAATAAAACAGGGTCACCAAAGGCAATAACTTCAGTATAAAATGGAGTGACTCAATAGAGTGGCCATATAGAAAGGCAGGTTAAGGGAAACCTTAGCACTGGGTAGAAAATTTGAACTAGTCAGTACTAATGTAGGCTTGAGGTCTGAATTCACATTTCCAGTGGGGTCCAAGAAACCTCAATTTGAAATGGTCTCAGTTGGGTAGTACCTGAAATTGACTGGCAAAAGCAAATAAAAATTCTCTCTGGAAGACCTTAACTTTGATCCAGGCTGACAGAAATTGAGGATGCAATTGATTATGAGATGCACCCTGATTTCATGGGTGTGAGAAAATATGTTTTAGGGTTAATGCAATATTATTATTTACTTGTAGGTGATTATAGGAGCTTCATCTCAAAATTAGCTCTTGGTTTTGATTAAAATATTTTAGATTTAAGAAGAGTTCATTGTTATATATCTTGGTCATTATTTTTCAGTGTCTTTTTTCTTTAGGAAACTTATCTATATTATCTTCTGGAATATGTTTTCAGCCTAGCAATTTAAGGCTAATGTCACTTATTCACAAAATAATAATGGTGACAGATATTGGCTAAAACTTTAAGTAGTTTATCTGAAAATTTTGCTCTGTATAAAAGCAACCATTTTAAAAAATATGATATTTGCCCTGGCCAGTGTTGCTTAGTTGGTTGAGCATCATCCCATGCACCAAAAGATTGCTGTGTGGATTTCCAGTCAGGGTACATGCCCTGGCTGCAGATTCAGTTCCCAGTATGGGGCATGCAGGAGGCAGCCAATCAATGGTTCTTCCTCATCAATATTTCTCTCTCCCTCTCCCTTCCTCTTTCTCTCTAAAGTCAATAAAAAACACATAAAAAAGTATGATGCTTAACACCAGGTTAGGCTAAGGAATATTGGTGAGCCAGTAGATAACCTTGCAGGGGTGCTTCCCTACATGATTTTTTAATTAGTATTGTTTTTTTTAAATCTTATTATTTTGAAATAGAACACACACAAAAGTGTACAAATACATAGGAAGAACTCAGTCATTTATCATAAAGTGAACATCTATATAACCATAACTCAACCTTACAAGACCAAGAAACAGAAAGTACTTACACTTCAGAGATCTTTAAAACCCTTCCCTAACTGTTCCTCACTTTCCTCACCCTAAAGACAATAATTGCCTTGTTTTCTTTTAGAAAAAAAATAGCTTGACAACATAACTATTCACCCTATACATTATAATTTTATTTAGTGTGTTTTTTGGACTCAGAAAAATGAATTTATGCAGTATTTATTGTTTTTCTGTGATGGAGTGATGCCTAATTTGCATATTACCCTTATTAGATAGGATGTGTTTATGGGCACTGCCATCTTGTGGCTAAGGGGGTGACCATCTTGTGGCTATGGGGGAAGCCATCTTTGTGATGGAATGATGCCTACTTTGCATATTACTCTTTTATTAGATAAGATGTGGCTATGGGTGTCACCATCTTGTGGCTATGAGGGAAGCCATATTTGTGACAGAATGACGCCTAATTTGCATATAGCTTTTTTTATTAGATAGGATGTCACAATTTGTTTATCCATTTTATAATGCCTGGACATATAGGTTGCTCTCAGTTTGGATTATTGCAAATATTGATGGTATGATTATTCTTATATAGTAAGGTGACCAGATTTTAACATTGGTAAAATGGGACACTATTGACCGCTTGGCCGCCTAAAACTGTATAGTCCCTTCCCATTCTCCCGCTGTCCCCTAGCTTGTCATGCGTTCTTTCCAAAAATCGGGACTTTTTTAAAACGCCGCGGGATGCGGGGCAAATTGTTAAAAATTGGGACTGTCCTGCCAAAAGTGGGACGTCTGGTCACCTTATTATATAGGCCCCTTGATTGAAACTAGGCACACAATTCTGTTATGTATTTATAACTTGGAAAATAATTGATGGGCTATAGGGAATTCACATATTCAATTTAATAAGTATTTCCAAGCACATTTCCAAAGCAGTGATATCAGTTTGCATGCCCAGGAGCCACATAATAGAGTGCTGTTGTTTGTTTTATTTAATATTTAGTTGTCTGGCCTGTGGGAACTTTTTTCAATGACTTTTAAGAACATCTAAAAATTGCACATAGCATTGTATGATTATATTGTCAGGATTCAAAACTATTGACAGACTAGGACAATAAAGCAATAACAACAACATGAAATTTAGCAGGAATTATCTAAAGTTACATCATCTGACCAAGAACAGTATGAAGAAGCTAAAGTGTCATAGAATTTCACATGAAAAAGGTGGTGGGATGTTACTAAGATAGAGTTCTAAAATCTACATCAGTTTTCCCTAAGCAGAGCTTATGTATGTCAACCCCCTAAGCAGGAGCTATCATTTCACTCAGTAGATGTTTAATAAATAAATAAGTGAATAACAGAATTGTTGAATAGTTTGTGTTCAAAGATGAAAGCAAAGACACTCAAGAGCAAAAATCATCTGTTTTCTCTCTTTTAAATTTCCTTTAAAATATTTTAATTGATTTTAGAGAAAAAGGAAGAGAGAGAGAGAGAGAGAGAGAGAGAGAGAGAGAGAGAGAGAGAGAGAGAGAGAAAGGAAGAAGGAAGGAAGGAAGGAAGGAAGGAAGGAAGGAAGGAAGGAAGGAAGGAAGGAAGGAAGGAAAGAAGGAAGGAAGGAAGGAAGATTGGCTGCTTCCTTCATACTGTACTGGTTGAGCCCACAACAAGAGCATGTGCCCTGACTGGAATAGATCTGATGACCTTTCAGTGCATGGGTTGAAGCTCAACGAACTGAGCCAGATTGGCCAGAGATAAGTTTCCCTTTTATTCTAAGAAGGACAGAGAAAATTAGCTGACTAGGGAAGCAAATGATTAAACTAAGAGCGAGTTAAATCAAACCTAGCATTTTATGAAACAACTAGAGGCCCAATACATGAAATCTGAGCAAGAGTAGGACTTCCTTTCCCTGCTGGCACTGGCTTCACTCTGGCACCCGGGGCCCCAGGCTTCCCTCATAGCCCCAGCTTTGTCCTGAAGGTCATCTGGGAGGACATCCAAAAGAATATCAGGTCTAATTAGCATATCATGCTTTTATTATTATAGATTATAGATAGGTATTGTATAAGTCACTTAAGTCTTAGTTATGCTTTCCAAAACAGAACTATATTTTTCCTATTGTTTAATCCATTTTTCTGGGCTCCTTTTTGGTTTTTCTTCTAAGTTCATTTTTCTTTCCTTCTCTCTCTCTCTCTCTCTCTCTCTCTCTCTCTCTCTCTCTCTCTCTCTCTCTCGTTTTCATTTCTGTGTTTTATTAAAAAAATGAATCCTGCAGACAAAAGCCTTCAAATCAAGAAGTTCCTCTTCTGGTCATGCCTTGCTCAGCATAGGTGTGAACTTCCTCAGAGTCCTGCTGCTTTCCAGTTCTATCCCTCATTCATTTCACCCAGAGCAGCATTCTAGTTTTATTTTTTGAAGAAAATAAAATAATATGTAAAAATAAAAAACCAAATGGAATTTTAAAAATTCATGCCCACAGAGAAGATTCCATGCAAATAAAGTTACACTTCATAAACTTAATACCTATTAGCATCTCCAGACTTTTCCTTTTCATGTTTATTCTGCTTCTTGTTTTGCTCCATTTTTATTTGCATGCCTCCTCAAAGCTGAGGAATAAATGCCCTGTTTCATTGCTTTTTCCCTAGGTTATTTTGGTTCAGTGGTGTGATGTGTGAAAAGCTTCATACAATTAAGAAATATCTTATTAATGCCTTCATTTCCCTTCAGGTTTTTGCCTGTATGATCTATGCTACAATCTATTTTGATGATGCTTGCCAAGGAAACTGTGGCTTTATTTTTCTGTTTACTTGGTAGTTGTCTAGCAAATAGCAGCAGTATATCACTGATTTAGAAGGAAGAAGGCTTATGAAATTTCACCACTTATCAATTTTCCCTATGTTACTAGTATATCAAAGAACAGCACATTTTAAATCATCTAGTGCTTGTCTGGGGTTTCTTTTTTGTGAGACAAAGAAAAAACTTAGCCGGAATTTTACAGCATCTTTAAAAAGGAGTTGCAGCATCATAATAATGATATATTTTTAGTGTGATTTAATAATGACAAAGCATTTTCCCCAAAAAAATCTCATTTCATCTTCATAAGAACAAAACCATTGAGTGTACCAGTTAGAATATGACCTCTGGAAGCCAAGCTTCCTAATTTCAAACCCTTCCTCTGTCATTTAGCATCTGCTTATGTGACCCAGGGTGATTTATTGAACTCTTCTCTGGGTGACAATGTCTTCTTTTGTCTGGTGAGAATAATAATAGTGTCTATAGATTTATTATGTGAATGAAATGAGATAAACATTTGTATCTGTTAGTTGCCACAATAATATATGTACTGATATAAATCCTCAATGGTTTACAACAAAAATTTTATAGCTGGAGATTGGCTACAATAACCATAACTGGGAAGAATAACTCTGAGAGTTGTCTGGATGATATTTGACCTAAGATGGCCTGGGGTGAGATGTCTAAGTCTCCTTGATTCTGTTCTAGACGTGTCTCATTCTCTAGCATACTATCTCACGGCACAAGAGGGCAAGACCCATTACTGAAGTTCATTTCAAGCCTCTGTTTGCTCACCCATGCTAACATCTCATTGACAAAAAATAAGTTGGTGAGCCCAGACTCAAGGGGCAGGGTAGGTCAGCTCAGTTGTAATGGGAGCACACTAAAAATGTATATTGCAAAGGGCACAGATATGGGAGGGGTAAAATTTTTGAGTCATCATTGTAATCTACTATAACATGTAAAACATAAGACAAAGGATTTAATAAATGTAGAGCTATTAGCATAAGTTTGATCCAAATGAAATTATAATTTTTGTGGATAAAAATGTTAAAATATCATCAATTTTATAATTCATCCTCAAATTACTATCAAGACATCCTGTATAAAGGAATTATCATCTATAATTTTCAGTGGAAGAAACTGAAGCCTATATTAGTAATTTTCAAGATTACTCAGCTAGTAAATTTTAGCTTTTTTAATTTTAATGCTAGAGGCCCAGTGCATGACATTTGTGCACTGGGGGGGGGGGTCCCCTAAGCCTGCCTATGCCCTTTAGCAGGAGCCCTCAGGGGATGTCCAAGCTACAGTTGGACATCCCTAGCACTTCTGCAGAGGCAGGAGAGGCTCCTGCCACCACCACTGCACTCACCAGCCATAAACACAGCTTCTGGCTGAGCTGCACTCTCCCTCTCTCCTTATGGGAGCACACTGAACACCAGGGGACAGCTCCCACATTCAGAGTCTGCCCCCTGGTGGTAGTGTGCATCATAGCGACTGATTATTCTGCTGTTCAGTTGATTTGCATATTATCCTTTTATTATATAGGACTAGGGGCCCGGTGCACAAAAATTTGTGCACTTGGGGGGTGGGGGTCCCTCAGCCTGGCCTGTGCCCTCTTGCAATCTGGGACACCTCGGGGGCATTGTCCACTTGCTGGCATGTCTGGCCAGCCTAGGTGAGGGGCTGAGAGCCATTTTCAGGCTGCCCACAGCCCCTTCAGGGTTCGTGCACTGGGGGGTGGGAAGGCTGGTGAGTGCAGGCCTGGACGTTTCCCACCGGAGGGCCCATGATCACACACGCCTGGTAGGCCCACACCGCTGAGGGGACACACCTGGCGAAGAGTTGGGTGGCAAGCCAGGGGCGGACGCTGGAGCAGAATCCCTCAGTGGGGCCCTGCTGCTGAGCAAACACACCCGGAGTGGAGCCGGGCAGTGAACTGGCTTCGGATTCTCCACACTGTGCAGGAGATGCTCCCGCACGTCCTGTGGAGGCCCCTGGGGGGCGGGTGAAGGTAGCAGACCCTGAACGGGTGTTCCTGGACACCCCGCGGAGGCCCCCAGTGAAAAGCCAGGCAGTGGACCCAGGACAGGCATTCCTGGATGTTCCACAGAGGCCCCTGGGGGGCAAAGCCAGGCAGCAGACCCAGGATGGCTGCTTCTGCACACCCTGCAGAGGCCCCGTGCTCCTACATGCCCTGGGGAGGCCTCCAGGGGGTGGAGCCAGGCAGTGGACCCAGGACAGGCACTCCTGAACTCCCCGAGGAGACCCCCGGAGGGTGGAGCCAGGCAGCAGACCCAGGACAGCTGCTCCTGGATGCCTCAAGGAGGCCCCAGGCCAGACCCCCCCCTCCCACTGAGCTGACACACCTGGCACAGCTATGCCGGCCAGCCGTGGGGGCTCCCAGTGCAGAGCCGCCCTGCCAGCCTCCATCTTGGCTGGGTTAATTTGCATACAGCTGCTCTGATTGGCTGGTGGGCGTGGCTGTGAGCAGAGGCTCAGCCACCCTAGGCAGGCAGTTGCAACAGAAGCCTTTGGTTTGCTCTAGCTCCATGGCTGTTGGCCTCTATCTTGGCTGGGTTAATTTGCATACAGCCACTCTGATTGGCTGGTGGTAACGGTCAATTTGCATATTACTCTTTTATTATATTAGATAATCTTCTGACTACATCTAGTTGTCTTTTACATTACAGTTGCATTTTGTAATTATTTAGTGGTAGATAATTCTAACTGTGATATGACTTTATATATTACACAGAGACATAATTTCCCAACCTATTATCCTCATGAAACTCATGCACTTCCAGTGAGTAATGACATCTGTTCTTTTGCCAACAATAATCCTGTAGCATTCCATTTCCTGGTTACTAGCTCCTAGAAATAGAAATGAAGCTAGTAGTAACTAAATGCTATTCAGTATTCCCAGAAAAACCATCTTGAAAGCACTTGAGAACTTGTGAATTATAACTAAATACATTATTTTATGCTTCTCTCACTTGTACTTTTCCTTTTTAAAATATATTTTTATTGATTTCAGAGAGGAAAGGAGAGGGAGAGAGAGACAGAAACATCAATGATGAGAGAGAATCATTGTCGTCTGTCTCCTACATGCCCCACACTGGGGATGGAGCCCACATCCTGGGCATGTACTCCAACCAAGAATTGAACCATGATCTCCTGGTTCATAGGTTGACACTGAACCACTAAGCTACACCAGCTGGATTCACTTGTATTTTTCTAAACATGGTGGCTATGGTATTTTTCATTTTCATTTCTTGTTTGTGTATTTAATTATATTTTAGCCAGTTAAATAGACACATTATTTATAAATATATATTTGGAATCTTTTTATACATGTGCATATTACATATTTAGCAATAAACTATGCATTGCAACATTTCTAGAGATATTTATGTTTTGTTTTGTCCTTTCAACAAATTGCCTAGGTTAGTAAATAGCTGAATAGTTACAATAAACTTGATTTCCTTATGTATGGCTTCAGATAAGAATTAAATGAACATTCCAATAAAATTATTCTTCCAATCAGAAGTAATGTTTCATTCAGAAAGAGAGAATTTGTATAAAAGCAATAAACTGCTGAAGTTCCTCATTATCATGCATTACTAACTTCAGTTTCCTTATCCATCAGTTAGTATCTAATTTACAATAGATCTAATTTTATTTCCCATTCCCACTAAGATCTAGAGCAGGCATCCTCAAACTACAACCCGCAGGCCACATGCCGGTTGTTTTTGCTGCTGCTGCCTGTCCTGCTTAAAATAAGATATGTGCAGTGTGCTAGGAATTTGTTCATAGTTTTTTTTTTAAACTGTAGTCCAACCCTCCAATGGTCTGAGGGACAGTGAACTGGCCCCCTGTTTTAAAAGTTTGAGGACCCCTGGTCTAGAGCATCAAAGGATTCATACTTTTCTAATATACTGGTAATTTTAAGACTGCAGAATTCTGTTAGTTAATGCCTTTAAATTGAGTGACTGCACTGAGTTACTTTGTTGGTGCTATCAAATCAAGAAAGACATATATATTAGTAGTGTAGAAAGCCATAGCATCTTATCAGTACTAGTGACACCCTAAGTACTCACACTTCTTAAGTGCCCTGTTTTCTGCTCTGAACCTGAAAGCTATGTGTACATGGAACATCTGCCATATGCCATCTAAAGGAAGTGTGAGGAGAAGGGGACATGACATCACAGGGTAAATAATTGATTTCTTTTTCTGTCATGTAATAATTAGATGACTTCGGGAAAGATACCTAAGTTAAATATTCTGTCTCTAATATTTGTATAGGCCCTAACTCACCATGTCACTTGGCATCAAATGTAATCTTATGTATGCAGTTATTGGTCAAGCTGTGAATTGTAGAATCCAGAGAAGCATCTGATACATACCTCCTTATATAGGGTGTTTCAAAAAATGTATACACACTTCCATAGCTGATAGCTTAATTTTTAAAATGAAATGTATTGTTTTTATGATTATTTAAAGTATGTGATATATATATATATATATATATATATATATATATATATATATATATCTGATATTTTACAGAGAGGAAGGGAGAGAGATAGTTAGAAAGATCAATGAGAGAAACATCGATCAGCTGTCTCCTGCACACCCCTCACTGAGGATGTGCCCACAACCAAGGTATATGCCCTTGACTGGAATCGAACCTGGGACCCTTTAGTCCCCAGGCTGATGCTCTATCATCCACTGAGCCAAACCAGTTAGGGCTAAAGTATGTGTGCACTTTTTTGGAGAGACCCTATATATCTAATAAAGGAAAAAATAAAAAAATAGCCTCTAAAGCTAAGAATATTGCCAATCAAATCTTCCAGTAATACTACAATAGTTTCCATTTTAGGAGTTTCTTTTTTGCACATTATTATTGCCATTGATTATTTTAATTCAAGAGTGTAGACTAAAGTATTTTTCAAACTTTTTTTTACTGTGATACAGTAAGAAGTACATTTTATTTTAGACCAATATACACATACTGTACACACATCTGAAATAAAAGTTTCATTAAGCCCTAACCGGTTTGGCTCAATGGATAGAGCGTCGGCCTGTGGATTGAAGGGTCCCAGATTCGATTTCGGTCAAGGGCATGTACCTTGGTTGTGGGCACATCCCAAATTGGGGGTGTGCAGGAGGCAGCTGATAGATGTTTCTCTCATTGATGTTTCTAACTCTTTATCACTCTCCCTTCCTCTCCGTAAAAAAATCAATAAAATATATTTTTTAAAAAGTTTCATGAATTATTACTAGCTGTATTGCCATCTAATATTCTCTATTTTGCCTTGTTCAGTTGTAGTTTATTTTATTTTTAAATATTTTAATTGTGTGTTTTTTAGACAGGGAGGAAGGAACAGGGAGAGAAAAAAAATCAATGTAAGAGCAAAATATGGATTGTCTTTCTCCTTCACAGCCCCTACTGTGGATGGATCCCCAAACTGGCAAACTTTTGGTGCATTGGATGACACCCAATCAAACGAAATAAACCAAGATGGCAGCATAGGTAAATACAGTACTCACATTCTCCCACAACAACATAAAAATTATAACTAAAATATGGAACAACAATAATTCAGAACAATCTGAAAACTGGCTAAATGGAAGTCCTACAACTAGAGAAGTAAAGAAAAATAGCACATTGAGACTTGTAAGGAGGGGTGGAGATGCAGAACGCACTGTTCTGACACCCATCTGTGGTGTTTATTAATAGGGAGAGATACCTTGTTTGTGGAGCCTCCAGGGAGAAGCAAGGGGTCCCTGGCACATACTAAGCCCCCAGCCCAGGGTCCCAGTGCTAGGAAGAGAACTCCTTGTAATTTCAGGCTGTAACAATCAGCAGGGACTGTTGCTGAGTGACACTGAGGCTGATGGAATCCCAGGCAGTTTCTCTTAAAGGGAGGGCTAGCACACAAATGTATTCAGACTCGCTCCCTCTAAGCTCCAGTGCTGAGACAGAAGCTTGAAAGGATCCAGGGACATATGAAGAGGAATTAAATTGTCTGGCATCAGGGCAAGAACTCAGGGGCAGCTTTCTCCCAGACAGAAGTGTTCCCAGAGATCATTGTTCCTCTGCTGAAACCTCCCATGCTACAGAGTTGACTGGCAAGTGCAATATCTGAGTTTCCATCAGCATGGCTCACACTCTGCCTTGGTAATTCCCTGATACCCTACCCCACCCAATTTGAAGCAAAACCCAATATATTAGCTGTGTCTTTTCCATATGAATGGCCTATACTGGCTTCAGACTTTCCTAAAATCTCTCAAACAAGTAGCAGCTGAAATCAGCATACCCCATACCTCTCAATAAGTGGCTCCAGGCCCGGCGCTAGCAGGAGCCTGCCTTATTTCACAGTTTGGCCTCTCCTGGGCACTTACAAGCTCAACAAAAGTAGCAACCACTTGAAGATCATTCTACAGCTACTGCTGGGTGTCCCCAGGCAAGGCACAGGCTGTGGCTGACTTTGTATCTCCCAGGGTGCCCCAGAGCCAGTGCACCCAGTGAACAGCTTCAGACCATGCCACATTACAACTCTATACATCTATGAGCAACACATTCAAGGGGCAGTCTTAGTGAGCATCAAAGCCCTGCTAAAGTAAGTCTTGATCCATAGGGGAATCTTCTGCACAGCAACTTTTCCACTATAGTCACAGCTGGTCTTCAAAGCCAGTTGGCCTGGAAGTAAATTCCTCCCAATGATGCCAACAGCAATCAAGGCTCAACTGCAATAAGACAGTCCACACAGAGATGCACCTAGAATGCCCACTTCAGATGAATGGGGAGGCTGAGCCACTGTGCTCTACAGTATACATACTATATAAGGCCACAATTCCAATTCCAGGAGACATAGGGCCACTGGGCCCTGCAGGATACCTACTATATAAGGCCACTATACAAATTTCATGAGACATATAAACGATCTACTTAATATTTAGAAACACGCACAGGGAAGCAGCCAAAATTCAGAGACAAAGAAACATGCCACAAATGAAAAAACAGAAGAAATCTTTATAAAAAAGAACTAAATGAAATGGAAGCAAGCACACTACTATATATAGAGTTCAAAAATTAGTTATAAGGACGCTCGAGGATCTCAACCATTTTATGCTATAAATGTTTATAGAGGCAAGTGGTGGACCTTTTTAATTAAATTCAAAATATTGTGGCAGTTAACTGGTTAAAGAGAACAGCAAGGGACTTACTGAGAATTTCAAGAATCTTAGTGAAAATTTCAAAGACATGAAAGGGGACCAGTCAGAAATGAAGGATTTACTAACTGAAATGAAGAATAATTTACAGGGAATCACCGGTAGACTAGAGAATGCCAAGAATCAAATCAGCAATTTGGAATATGAGAAAGCACCCAATCAGAAGAGCAAAAAAAGGAATAAAGAATAAAAAAATGAAGATAGTGTAAGGAGCCTCTAGGAGAACTTTAACTATATCAACATTTGTATCATGGGGATGTCAGAAAAAAGAGAGACAGCAAATATTGAAAACCGATTTGAAGAAATAATCAGAAAATATCCCATACTTGGTGAAATAAATAGACTTATAAGTCTAAGAAGCACAGAGAGTCCCAAACAAGAGGAACTCAATGAGGCCCACACCAAGACACATCATAATTAAAATGCCACAAATCAAAGACAAAGATAATCTTAAAGGCAGCAAGAGAAAAGCAGTTAGTTACCTACAAGGGAGCACTCATTTGACTATCAGCTGATTTCTCAACAGAAACTTTGCAGGCCAGATGGGTGTGGCAAGAAATCTTCAAAGTGATGAATAGCAAGGACCTATATTACTGTACCCAGCAAAGCTATCATTTAGACTTGAAGGTCAGGTAAAGAGATTTCCAGACAAGAAAAAGCTAAAGGAGTTCACATCACCAAACCAGTGTTACATGAAATGTTAAAAGGTATTTCTGAAGAAGAAGAAGAAGAAGAAGAAGAAGAAGAAGAAGAAGAAGAAGAAGAAGAAGAAGAAGAGAAAGGAGGAGGAGGAGGAGGAGGAAGAGGAGGAGGAGGAGGGATAAAAATATGAACAATAAAATGGCAATAAATAAATATCTATCAACAATTGAATCTAAAAATAAAATTAAATAAAATAAACTGATGAATAAAATAGAACTGTTACAGGATTTGAGGGCAGGAATGATTGGGAAACTGAGACAGGGAAGTTAAAACAAGGCCAAACCGTGTGGGCAATTTGCAGCCAGCTTATAACTAACAAGCTGTTATCGTCCCCAGCCAAGGACACAGCAAATGGAAAACAAAAAAAAACCCAAAAAACAAAAATCCAAAAACCTCCCTATGAGAGAATGCAGAAAGAGAGGGGGAAAGGGGAAAGGGAAAAAGAGCCATTTTACTCCCTAAGCAGAGAAGCCAGCAGTCTCAAGGCTTGGCAAGATAAAGTTGTCAGGTGCTTTTCATGAATTATTGGAAGCTACAACAAAGTAAAAAAAAAAAGGACATTGAGAATTAATCTGTACTAAAGTAGATTAGCTGAGAGCCTATCTGCACTTCATCAGCCAGATGTATAGGTTTGATTACTTTGCTTTTTCAATAAACATGCATGCTTTAATTGATTTAATAAATTGGCTTTTCACAATGCAGTCAAGGTCTCTTGTATAAATTCACTTATATGAGAAGACTAGGATGGAGGTTAGGGACATCCCTGTTCCACTAGCTCAGGGGGCTGTCCTGTCCGCTAACACCTCCTACTGTCAGTGAGAGGTGCCTATAACAGAACCAGAGGCATGGAAACATGGAACAGACTGACAATTCACTGAGGGAAGAAGGAGGTAGGAGGGAAGAGATTAACCAAAGACCTTGTATGCATATATGCATTACTTGAGGACAAAGACAATAGTATGGTGAAGGCCTGAGGCAGGTGGTTGGGACAGGCTAGAAGAGGTCAAAGGGGAAAACAAGGGGACATATGTAATACTCTCAACCATAAAGATTTTTTTAAAATAAAATACTTTGAAGTAAGACAGATCAAAATTTAAATCCCAAATCATCCACTTATTGTCACAGTGACTATGAATAAATTAAAGTCTTAGTTGCCTCATTTGTGAAATGAGAATTATAATAGGAATAAATCTTATTTCATAGAAACATAGTAAGGATTATATCAGATAATTAATATAAAGCACAAAGTATAACAACATTACTTGGGGGTTTCAAATCACTACCGTTAGTTTCATTAGAGATAAAGCTTAAAAATATATTTCACTGTATTCTCTCAAATTCAGGAAACTTATGCAATAATCTAGATAATTTATATTCTTAAATTTCTTTCTTTCTTTCTTGACTATCTAATCTAATAAAAGAGTAATATGCAAATTGACCCTCACTCTGTTACACATAAGCCATGCCCACCAGTCCATCAGAACAGCTATATGCAAATTAACCCAACCAAGATGGCGGCCAGCAGCCACAGAGCTAGAGGAAACAGGAGGCTTCCGTTGTACCAGCAATAGAGGAAACTGTCTGCCTGAGCAGCTCAAGGCAACAGAGTTTCAATTATAGAAGCCACAGAGCTGAAGCAAACAGGAGGCTTCATTGCCTGCCTAGGCCTCCACTCAAGGCAACAAAGTTTTAATTATAGAAGATAAATAAACCCCAGAAACCTGATTCCAGCCAGCCTTGCTGGGACGTTGGGTCAATAGGAACTGTGGACAGCCTGAAAATGGCCCTCAGTCCCTCACCCAGACTGGCCACACCCTCATGGGGTGAGGGTCCCCACTGGGGGGCTTGGCCAGCCTGCAAACAGCCATCAACCCCTTGCCCAGGCTGGCCAAGCATGCCAGCAGGTGGACATCCCCTGAGGGGTCCCAGACTGCTAGAGGGCAGAGGCCAGGCTGAGGGAACCCCCGAGTGCACAAATTTTTGTGCTCTGGGCCCCTAGTCTATATATATAAAAGCCAAGTGATCAAATGGTGGAATGACCAGAACGACTGGTGGCTATAACATACACTGTGGTGGCCAACTGGCCCAATTGGGGGTGGGTCCAGCCAGCCAACTGCCTGAGGACCCTCCCCCCTGCTGGCCCCACCCTGTTTATCTTCCCTCACCCCAATCACTGAAGTGTGTCCTTCAGTGATTCTAAGTAAGTAAATGCTCTCCAGCCTTCATAGACCAGGAACCTGAATGACCAGTGATAGGGAGGAAAAATGCTCATGGTCTGGACAGTCAGTCAGGTGTCTAGGAGAGGTGCCCAGTACAACCATAACCTTCCGGTGTTCTCTCTTCACTGCTTCCTGCCAAAGAGAGCAGCCACATCACACCATGGCCTCTCTTTAGAGGGATTGTCAGTAGGGAACTAAACCATATTACTTGTCTAGGGAGGGATTAGATACAGAAGCTGTAAGTGTCCCTTACACTAAAGCGCCTTTAAAGCTTCAACTTATCCAAAAGCCAACAGCAAACATATATACACCCTGCAAAGATCTTTGACTCTAATAACTCAACCCCAGCCAGCCCCGCCTCTGATTGACCCCATCCTCACCCCAATTGGGTGCTTTTTGGCCATACCCCAGATGTACACAAATTCATGCACTGGGCCTCTAGTTTCATATAAAGAGAAATTTAAAAATTTTTTAGAATGTTTAATAACCATTCAAAAATGAAGTTGATATCCCAATACCACTAACCTATTTTGGTGGGGAAAGCCATGAATGCTTTGGAAGCATCATTCTAGAACTTGAAAAGTGCCTCACCGCACAAAGCCATTCAGGCACTGGCATAATATAATTTAACTCTGTTCCGGAAAGCTAAATCTAGGCAAACATTTGTAAACACCAACACACTATTGATTGCAATGTCACCTTATTCCCTCTTTTCCCTCCTTGTCCTACTTAATTTCTGCAACATGATTCAAAGTTTAAATTTACCTGAACCTTAAAAGTGTGTCCAAGAAAATTGTATCTTTGTTACTTCCTTCCTTTTGGGCTTAGAATATTTGCACAAAATCAAATCTCATATTTCAAACCAGATTTCTCTCTCTCTCTCTCTCTCTCTCTCTCTCTCTCTCTCTCTCTCTCTCTCTC
>PVJC01039587.1:0-16198 GCA_004026665.1 Murina feae | reverse complement strand
CCCAACCCTCCTATCGCTTCCCAACCCCCACCCAACCCTCCCATCACTTCCCCACCCCCACGCCAACCATCACCATGCCATCTCCCTCCGGCCCACCCCCACATCTCGCTCACCCTGCCGCTGGCACTGCACTGGCCTCCAGGGCTGCAGCCGCCATCTTGCCTGAGCTAATTTGCATACAGCCATTCTGATTGGCTAGTGGGCGTGGCTTACCCCCGTCCCGGAGAAACGGTTAATTTTAATATTTTGCTTTTATTAGTTAAGATTTTAAATGTAGTATCCTACTTCAGTTTTTCTACTGCAAAACTGGACCAGGGGAGGGAGGTTTCAACTGTAGAAACTAATTTAAGTTTATTCCAGTCCTTAACATTTAATGCTTGGCAAATTAATTTCACATAGTAAATGAAGTCTTTATATATATTTTGTAAAATTAATCCCATACTTGGCTTTTAAAGCATTAGGTTAAAGAAGAAATGTAGAGTGTATTGATACTTAAAAACTGAAGTTTTTATTTGAATATTTTTTATGCATAATGGCATTATAGCTTTATTTCGTATCTACATTTTGAACTATTAAAATGTAGAAAGTAGGTAATCTTAGCATTTAAATATTAAAAAGAAACTTAAATACCAGGTGGTATTTAGAACAAGGATTAATATCTCTGTTTATCTCACAGGCAACACAGGTCTCAGGAATTCTCAAAACAAAATTAATTTTATTTACATTTATTAAAATCAATATACAATAGTTTTGATATTGGAAGATAAGGACACATTTGTAACACCTTGATCAATAAAGAAAAAAATAATAAAAAATAAATTTAAAAGAAATAAAATAAAAAAAGAAATAAAATATAAAACAAAAGTTGCAAAAATATTGTTAATTAACTGTATAGAAATATATGACAAGTTTTCAATGAAAGGAATAAACTATATATGGGGCAAAAAAAAACAAACTTACTTGCTTTTTGTTGTTGTTTTAGGTCCCTTGTAGCTAATCTTGCTGCTGCCAATTGTTATAAAAAAGAAAAACATCTTGATATGGAGAAAAATTGGATGTTAGTAGAAAAGGCAAGAGTTTATTATATAGCAGTAAGTATTTACCTAATTCAAATTTCCAGTACATGTTTACACTATAAATTATAGTTGTTAGCCGATGTAAATTTTTAAATAATCGTCTTTTATTTATCCTGCAAATTACCCATTTCAAAGCATATGTTCACTATTTAACATGCAGAATAGTAATATGATCATTCTATGGTAACATAATTTGTATTATTTACCTTCAAGTTTACCTCTTTTGGGATACATTGAACATAGATATTTCTTAACCACGTATCAAATTCCTGTAAAATCTGTTTTTTAAGTTCTTTTGAGGTAATTCTGTGAATTTACATTTTTAGACTACTTCTGAATAATGCATGCATTGTATGGGGAAGTATTAGTATTCTAAATATTCACTGTAGTTTGAGCTTATTTACCTAAAAAATCCTAATTGCTATTTATTCCATAGTAATTACCATGATACCTTTTAATTTAATATTTCAGAAATATTGATTGTGACAAATCTCTTAAATCTGGGAATAAGGGCAGCATGTAATTAGAATTATTAAGTCTTCTGACATGAAAGTAATTGGTTAAGAATTTATTTCTAACATTTATTTCTAACATAAGATTGATATAAAAATCTTCCTGAATTAATCACCCCACGAATATTTTGTTTTTATATATTCTGAGTTAAATATGGCTGACCAAAAATAAGTAGATACCTTTGAAAAATTAAAAGCACCTCATAAGCATATAATATATGATTTTGATATAACAGCCTCTGTCACTCACTACCTGATCTGTGGAACTGCTGGTAACACATGTAAAAAATTGATTATCTAATAGGAACATACTTATTGAAAATATAATTATTTCTTTCAGTCTAGTGTTAGTGTCTCCTACAGCATGTTTATGTACATTGCTGTAGGCTTTACAAGATTGTTATTGATTCCTCTGTATTGCAAGCCCTACCCCTTTATAAATGTCAAATAAATGCTTACATTGAGAGGATTATTTAGAGGGAAGACATTTTACCTCTTCTGCCCGTATATGAGAAAAACATTTCAAAACTAAAAAATTTTCTCTCTTAATCATCTTCTATTTTATTTTATTTTGCAAAATGTTCTCTTTTTTTGTTGTGTTGTTGTTAATGTCCTGATAGCATATTTTTGTAGTGAAGCTTTTTGGGGAGATTTATTAAGTATTTCAAACCACCTTACATTTGAAAGTCTGATTTTAAAGAGTACATGATTTAAATTTTGACATTAATTATATTATGTTATTTATATTGACTATGACATATAACAATATATTATGATGGAAAAGTATTTTTAACTGACAGTTACAATTGCCTCTATTTAAATATATAGTAATTGAACCCCAGATCATGAACTAACTTGGAAACAACTCATGTTTTAACAGTTATGCACATGTAAGCCATATAGCCAAGTTTGAGTGAATGGGGAATTTTTATAGCAGCATAGATCCCCAACTTGCAAACAACCTATAGTTTCAGCAATTATGTACTATAATGCATCTAGCTAACTTCGGGTGAATGGAATTTTTATAAGAGTATTAACTATTTATACAGGTGCTATTTTGTATAAAGTATGGAGTGATTAGTTTTGGACAGGTTAATAAAGAAAATAGAATTATTCCTGAAATGTGTAGTATATTAGCCAGAAACAAATACCAGAATGGATTCTGATTGATATCTCTGATGATAGCTGTTAGCCTTTAGCTTCTTTTTCAACAATTTCATAAAAAGAATGTTCTTTTACATTGCCAGGTAAATCTATAAATATCTCAGAGTTTGTCTTTTTTAAAATACTTCTGAAAATAGTAGACATATATTAGATACCTGGGATGCTGTTACTATTGGTGGCTTTTCAACAAATACTTATTTTACTAACAACTAAGAGCATAATTTTTATTTATTAAAATCTGTGAAATATCTTCTGAAATGTAATATTATTTCCATGTAGACATTCTGCAATTCTTTTAAATCTTTAATTCCCATTGAGCACAGAACATCCAGTCTAGTCTTTTCTTAGCCTATTTTCAAAATGAAATTTTAGATTGAGTAGGTATAGCTGTACTTAATCAAATCAGATGGAATCCTTCCTACTTTTAGGTTCCATAGAATCAACAGTCTTCTCACATCATCATTTTAAACTCCTGAGGTTTTAACAAGTTGAAGTTCTGGGGGCCCTTTAATTATAAAAAGTTCTTGATCTAAAGAAACAACTCAATATGTCTATTCAACAAGTTTCCAAAATTAAGACATCTGTCTGCATTATATAAAACTAGAGGCCTGGTGCACAAAATTCGTGCACTTGGGGGAGGGGGTGTTCCTCAACCAAGCCTGTGCTTTCTTACAGTCCAAGATCCCTCAAGGTATGTCTGCCTGCCATCAGTCCCTCTTGCAATCCGGGGCTCTTGTAGTACAGCACTCCTCACTCCTTACCTCCCACCTGCAGTGGAGGCGAGAGAGGCTCCTGCCACTGCTGCTGAGCTTGCCAGCCGTGAGCCCAGCTTCTGGCTGAGCAATGTTCCCCTTGTGAAGCAGGGGATCTCCTAGGGGTGAGGAAGACGGAGCCCCTAGCACTAGGACACTTGCATGCACGACTCCGGAGACCAGGTTCTGTGACGCAGATCTAATTTTATTGAGGAAGTACAGCAGTATTTATAGCAGAGGTGGCCAATCATGGAACACCTTCTTAGGGAGCCAGTGAGCGTAAAGGTCGGGGTACTGTGTACTTGGCTGTAGGAGGGGCTCAGGCGGGCGTTGCCAAATTCCTGGTTTGCCAGAAAGATCTGAACTGCTGGAGTGTGCTCACAGCATTGCATCAGCCACTGCACCGAGATAAACCTCCCTGTGCTCTACCTACACCCTTGTGGGAACACCCTGACCACCAGGAGGCAGCTCCTGCATAGCAACTGGTTGTTCTGCCATTGCGTCAATTTGTATATTAGGGTTTTATTATATAGGCTAAACCAGATCAATATATTCAGCAATTCTTCTTCCCACTATTCCTAAAATTAGTAGTGAGCATTAAGATAATTCAAAACCTTAATCATTTTCTTTGTCACATGATGTGATGAAGCTAAAATGCAAAGTTCACATCAAAAACTTGCCGGATTTAAAAAAAAAAAAACTGAAAAGAATGTGCTCCATTCTGCATTCTCCTTTGGTTTAAAATGAAGTGTTGGCATCTTTTTTTTTTTTTTTTTTTACCTTTATAACAAGTACACTATTTATGGCATGTAAACTCAGTTTTTTTTCATATTTAAACCAAATTCCTTGTTAGTTTGTGATTAAGGATTACTAGTTATGTGATAGCTAATTACATTTTTAAAAATATAAATCTCAAGATTCTCTTCATCTGAGCAGCAGATTGGCATATATGTATGTCTTCTCTTCCAGGAAATATTTATTATAATAGCTCCCTAAGTCTATGATATTAAGGAAAGTTTTATGAACAAGATATGAAATTAGAGACATTTTTCTAAACTTATTATTTCCTTGTTAAAGCAATATTTATGTGCTATGAAAAATAAGAAAATTAGCCCTGTTTGTTGTGGCTCAGTTAGTTGTGCACTGAAAGATTGCCGGTTTGATTCTCAGTCAGGACATGTGCCCAGGTAGTTGGCTCAATCCCTGGTAGGGGATGTGCAGAAGGTAGCTAATTAATGTTTCGTTCTCACCTCAATGTTTCATGTTTCTCTCTCACCTTCTCCCTTCCTCTCTTTCTAAAAAACAATAAAAATCTTAAACAAAGAAAAAAACATAGGAAAATTAGCACTGTGTTTCAGCTTCCTCTTGATTTAGAGTAGTTATAATTTTATTTTTGCATTTTCAATTTTTAAACATTTGCATTCTGTTCTATAATCATAATTCTTACAGCCTCAATTCTACATTTAAATGAGTTAAATACTTTTCACCTAATCACCCCCATTTCTTTATTGTTTATTTTTATTAGCTGCAATTAGCTGCATTTTATCATCATTTTTTCCCCAAGGAAGGACTTAGAGCTCCTGTGTTCCTGAGTTTTTATTTATTTTTTGTTGCTTTTATATATGAACTAGTGTCCTGGTGCACAGGTTCGTGCACATTGAAAGGAAATTAATTAGAAGAAATATTTTAATATCGCTATTTGCCCTTTCTCTGTAATAGAAATGTCAACCAAATTCACAATCGACAATAACAGATCGAAACACACGTGCAATTGGCACTAGTTAGAGCTTTATATATATCTCGCATGTGCGAGTCAACTTAGCCCTTTATATCTATAGAATAAACTTGCTTAATTAGACCTGCTTTCTGATTTACCTAAACTTTTTCTAGCCCAGTGAAGCACCCCAATTTCTCTTTCAGGTAATTGTCTACAACACAGCAGTAAATATCCACACAAAGCAGATTATTATTGTAGATCATGTAGGGAGAACAAAGGGTAAAATATTTAACTGTAGCAGTGTTTGACTATATTCTGCGCATGAAAAAACCTGAAGTCATTTTCAAGTTCCACCATTTGTTCTTTTCAATCGGGTCAAGTTTCTAAGCTTTCTAAATCTCCATTTTTTGTCTAATGAAAAGAAAATAGGATTCCACTGAGTCTCCTATCTACCTACTCCAGGACTTCTGTGAGGATCAAATGAGATGAGGCACAGGAATATGTTTCACAGACATTTGGTTAAAGTATAAAATGTTTCCACCTGGCTATAAAGCAAGTCAGGTTCCTGGGTTGAAGAAACTATAAGGAGGCTTGTCATGGCTAGGGAGAGGAAGCCGGGAGTTGCTATGTGACATTATTACCTGGTGCCCACAGCCATTGTTTATGGGCTGGTCCGGCTCTGGGCCACATTTTATGCCATGGGGTCTTGGCAGCATTGGCTGCAATTTGGTAGGGTGTGGCTCTGGGGTGGTGGTGGGGTCTGTGTCCCACTTGGGGGAAGCCGAGTGTTGGTTTGTCGGCGCCAGATCCATGGTGCCGTTTGTTTATTTATTTATTTATTAAATATATTTTATTGGTTTTTCACAGAGAGGAAGAGAGAGGGATAGAGAGTTAGAAACATCGATGAGAGAGAAACATTGATCAGTTGCCTCCTGCACACTCCCCACTGGGGATGTGCCTGCAACCAAGGTACATGCCCTTGACCGGAATCAAGCCCGGGACCCTTGAGTCCACAGGCCGATGCTTTATCCACTGAGCCAAACCGGTTAGCATAGTGCCGTTTACTTTTAAATGGCCAGTGAGCATCATGGCAACTCCTGCATTGAGCGACTGCCCCCTGGTGGTCAGTGCGTGTCATAGCTACTGGTTGGACAGATCGACACTTAGCCTTTTATATATAGATGACATGTTTGGTGTAATATTTTGTGAAACAAAGTACTCTGTAGACATTGCTTTATTGTCTTCTAGCATGTTTTATGGGAAATCTAAGGGCAGATTGATTTTTTTTCTTTATTATTCCTCTTTTCTGCTTATTTTGGATTTCATTTGCTCCTCTTTTAATCTTCTTCCTTTGTCTCCCCCACCTCCTCCTATGTGAATTTTATTGAAAAAGGTAAGGTTTCCTTTTTTACCACTGAATAGTTTTCATTGTATAAATGTACCATAGCTTTTATCCACTCATCTACTGACGGGCACTTGGTCTGCTTCTAAATCGTGGCTATCGCAAATAATTGCAATGAATATAGGGGCGCATATATTCTTTCAAATTAATGTTTAAAGTTTCTTTGTATATATTCCAAGAAGTGGAATTATTAGGTCATAAAGCACTTCCATATTTAATTTTTGAGGTAACTCCATACTGCTTCCCACAATGGCTACACCAATCTGCGTTCCCACAAAGTGTGCATGAGGGTTCCCTTTTCTCCACACCCTTGCCAACACTTGCTGTTTGTTGATTTATTAATGACAGTCATTTTGACATCCCACCTAAAAGGTTGACATTGTAACATTATACAAAATAATAAGATCCAACAATATGTTGCCTATAAGACATACACACAAATAAGTTACCCTATCTAATAAAAGAGTAATATGCAAATTAGGCATCATTCCATCGCAAAGATGGCTTCCCCCATAGCCACAAGATGGCGGTGCCCAGTCCGGCCCAGCCTCACCACTGAAGTGGTCAGGCCTATTAGCCAGGCTGGTGTCAGGGAAGGCAGGGGGGGACCCAAGGGGTCAAACAAGTGATCAGAGGGGGCTGGGGGTCCCCTGCCCAGGCCAGAGGCCTTTGCCAGTGGCCTCAGGCATGGGCAAGGGTGGAGCCAGTGATTGGAGGGGGCAGGGGCAGAGCTGGTGATCGGAGGGGTATGAGAGTGCCCTACTCAGGCATAAGGTCTGAGCCAGAGGCCTCAGGCCTGGGCAGGGGCATGGCCAGAGATCGCAAGGGCCTGAGCTCTGCAGAGCCAACGATTGGAGGGGCAGGGGCAAAGCCTGCAATTGCAGGGTTCTGGGCACCGGTGGAGCCAACAAAGAAGGGGTATGGGGGTCCCCTGCCCAAGCCTGCAGCCTTAGCTAGAGGCTGCAGTGGGGCAGGGATGGAGCCTGCAATCTCAGGGCCTGGGCAGGGGCAGATTCCCTGATTGGAGGGGCAGGGACGGAGCCTGCGATCGCAGGGTTCTGGGCATAGGCAGAGCCGGCAATGCAAGAGTCTGAGGGTCCTCTGCCCAGGCCTGTAGCTTTGGCCAGAGGCTGCCAGTGGAGCAAGGGCGTAGCCGGCAATGGCAGGGGGAAGGATCAGAGCCGGTGATTGCAGAGGCCTGGGCTCTGTGAAGTCGGTGATCTGAGGGACTTGAGGGTCTTCTGCCCAGGCAAAAGGGTAATATGCAAGTTAACCCTCACTCCATCACAAAGATGGCGGCAGCCAGAGAGCAGTAGCAAGGCAGGAGGCTTGCATTGCCCTGGTGATGGAGGAAGCCAAGATTCCCACCTGCCCTATGGGCCCTGAGCTCTACTCAAGGCAACAAAGTTTCAATTATAGAAGTTAAATAAATCCCAGATACCTGCTTCCAGCCTGTGGCCATGGCCAGCCTGAAAACAGCCTTCAGCCCTTCATCCAGGCTGGCCACACTTCCATGGGGTAAAGTTCCCCCCTGGGGGGTTTGACCAACCTGAAAACAGCTATCAGCCCCTCACCCAGGCTGGCCAGGCACCCCAGCAGGACACCCTTCAGGGCAAACCAGCTAACCCCCACCCATGCACCAGGACTCTATAAAAGGTAATATGCAAATTGACCCTAACACCAGAACAACTGGGAATGACTGGTCACTATGACACACACTGACCACCAGGGGGCAGACAATCAATGCAGGAGATGCCCCTTGGTGGTCAGTGTGCTTCCACAGGGAAGCTCTGCTGAGCGACAAGCCAGGCTAACACCTGTCAGTACAGCATTGATGGCAGGAGCCTCTCCCGCCTCAGCAATGCGAAGGATGTCCAACTGCAGCTTAGGCCTGCTCCCTGCTGGCAAGTGGACATTTCCCGAGGGCTCCTGGGCTGCCAGAGTGATGTCTGCCTGCCAGCTTAGCCCCGATCCACTGGGGAGCGGGCCTAAGCCAGCAGGTGGAAATCCCCCAAGGGGTCTCAGACTGCAAGAGGGCATAGGCTGGGCTGAGGGACCCCTTCCCCCCCCCCCCCCCCCGAGTACACACATTTTTGTGCACTGGGCCTCTAGTTCTATATAATAAAAGCCTAATATTCAAATTGTCCCCTAGACCGGGAGTTTGACTAGGAGTTCTACCAGGGGGCAGGGCCGGCCAGCCAACTGTGGGAAGGGAGGCCTCGACAGGCTGCAGGCAGCTGCTGGGGGAAGGAAGGTTCCAGCCGGCAGCTGGCAGCCGCTAGGGACCCCACCCATGCATGAATTCGTGCACTGGGCCTGTAGTAGTAAAATAAATACATACATGTTAAAAATAAATACATGTTAAAATAAAAATATTAGCAAGTTTTAAGAAAAAGGGTGGAAAAAGATATACCATACTATCAATAGTAGAATTTTTCATAGAAATCTATGCATTATTTCTAATAATTCTTTTTTTTATGAGAAAAAGTTTCCTTACACATTTCAATTACACTGTAAAGCACAAATTAGCTTGCAAGTTTAGGCTTATTATAGGGAGAATTTTAAACTTTGGAGATTAATCAGATATTTAAGAAATAGGTTTAACAAAAACTTCCAGTACCTTGTGACTATTTAAAAATAAACTAAGTCAGCTGCATGTGTGTCTTTCTTATTCATTGAAAAATTAATTACTACACACCTGAAACCTTTATAATTTTATTAACTAATGTCACCCCAGTAAATTCAATAAAAAGGTAAAATAAAATACCTTGATTTGAGACTTTTCATTTTAACTATAGACTTCTAGTGCTACATAAATTTTTCTCTAAGCATTGATTTGGCTGCCTCCCACAAATTTTGACATTTCATTTTCATTCAGCTTGTAATACTTTTTTTACTTCCTCTTAGCTTTCTTCTTTGAAGTGTTTTGTTTATTTTCTAAACATGGAGAACTTCCTCCTATACATTATAAGTTTATATATTCCTTTCACAGTTTTATCAGGTTTTTCTTGTATTTTGAAACTCTGTTAAGTGCATAAAAGTGTAGGATTGATTATTTGGCCCATTACCATTTATTTATTCCTGGTAATAGATTTTGTCCCAAAATGTACTCTGTGTGAAACACTTGTATTAATACAGCCAATCCAGCTTTCTTTTGACTATAAATGAAAGAATAGTGAATTATAGTTTGTCAATAATTATCTGAGAATATGTTACTTGGAGTTTGAATTTTCCTTTGGCACCTATGCTTGTTTCCTTCTTTCTGTGATTTTTTTTCAGTTCCCATGGCTTATTATAGATCTTCTTTTTCTCTGTCTGTATTTATGTTGTAACTCCATCTTGGTTTTATCTCTCCTCTACCTAGAATCTTGCCATTTGGGGGAATATAGTTTTTGTGATGGTATGGTTTTCAAGTGTTACTGATGTTTGCCTCTGGGAGCAAGAAAGGTATGATTACAGGCAGGTGCAGGAATTACAATTTGGAGAAGTATAAAACTTTAGAAGAAAGGAGTAGAATTCATACTTGGAAAAAAAGGAGTATTTGCTTATAAAAGATAAGTAGTAATCAGTAATAATTATTTGGGTCTATCTCTTTGCTCTGGTTGGGTTTTCTACTGAAATTTTTATTGACACCATGAATAATAATTTTTATTAGAACTGTTACTTAGACTCAGTTTCAGTATCTTTATCAGTAATCTGAAAGTAATAACTAAAGTACTTAAAATGAAGTAACATGATAAACTGTAAGAAATCTAATCTAAAAAATCATATATTTGAAATTTTACATGTTATAAAGGTAAAATGTTGAATAACAAATTGTATCATGAAATATACAATTGCTATTTTTTGGAGATTTGTTTACTGTTTCACAATATTTACAAAAAGATATGCTTACACCCCAGCTGAGTTGCTTACTTTTTTTGGAGCATCATCCTGTACATTTAAAAGGTTGGGGGTTAGGTTCCCGTTCAGGGCACATACCTAGGTTATGGGTTCAATCCCAGTCAGGGTAGGTATAGGAGGTAACTGATGGATAGTGTCTCTCCCTCTCTCCCTCTCTGCCTCTCCTTCTCCCTCTCTCTCCCTCTCTCCCCCACCCCTCCCTCCCATCTACCCTCTTCCCCCTCCACCTTCTCTCTCTAAAATCATTAAACATATCCTCGGGTGAGGATTAAGATATGCGCCTGGCTGGTGTGACTCAGTGGTTGAGCATTTACCTATGAACCAGGATGTCACAGTTCAATTCCTGGTCAGGGCACATACCTGGGTTGCAGGCTCAACCCCCAGTAGAGGGCATACAGGAGGCAGCTAATCAATGATTCTCTCTAACCATTGATGTTTCTATCTTTCTCCCTCTCCCTTCCTCTCTAAAATTACTAAAAATATATCTAAAAAGGAAAAAAAATATGCTTACATAAAACTTTATTAGAAATTATGAAAGATTCTTTTGATTATGCTAAAAAATGTGTCATCTGGTATTTTTACCTTTGTCATGAAAAGAGTTTAAAGGCTTATAGTGAAGGTGAATGAATTTGTCTTATAATGTTAACCTAATAGAAATTTGGAATACTATAAGAGGAATTAAAAGATAGCAATGACTTTATATGTTTGAGATTTACTGTCCTCCCTCACAAATGTTTTTTCAGTTGAAGGAATCTTATTAACATATAGACAATTATATAACCTCATTGCCTTAAATCTTATTAGACCATAGAAAAAGCCCTTTACATCATCCTTTAAAATTGTGCTATTATGATGAATACTAGTGGCCCTGGCATGGATTCCTGCACATTCAAAGGAAATTAATTAGAAGGTGTCCGGCAGGGTAGAACTGGATGAGTGGGCCAGATACACCCCGGACCCAACCCCTCCTGCAGTCCCTTCCCAGCTGGCCACACCTGAGGAGCACCATGGCTCAAAGGGTATCTGAGCAGGGTCCCTCCAATAGGTGGGGTCCCTCAGCCTGGCCACCAGGGATCAGGCTGAAACTGGCTCTGTAATATCCCCTGAGGGGTCCCAGAGTGGGAGAGGGCACTCTCCAAAGTTGCTATTGCTCAGCAGCTCCTGCATTGAGCGTCTGCCCTCTGGTGGTCAGTGCATGTCATACCTACCAGCCAGTCAGCTGGTCAGCCAGTTGCTTGGCCTTTTATATATATACTAGAGGCCTGTTGCAGGAAGATTTCTACAAGAATAGGGCTTCCTCAGCCTATTCCTGTAAGAATAGAGCTTCTGCTGCCTTGCTCCCTCCCATCTCTGCTGCCTCACTTTCTCCCATCTCTGCTGCCTTGGCTCCCTCCCTTCTCTGCCATTTCGCTCCCTTCTGCAGCACTTGGCTTCCTTCTATGCTGTCTTCAGTCTTCGCTCTGTCTGTGTATGCAAATTAACCAGCATTTTTGTTGGGTTAACTTGCATATTGCTCTGATTGGCTGGTGGGCGTAATGGAGTGACACCAATTTGCATGTTACTCTTTTATAGGTGTAGATATACATTAGAGGCCTGGTGCACAAAATTTGTGCACAGGGGGAGGGGGCTGCCCCTCAGCCCAGTCTGTACCCTCTCCAATCTGGGACTCCTTGGGAAATGTCCGACTGCCAGTTTAGGCCCGATCCCTGTGGGACAATCCTGGCAGTTGGACAACCTGGGACAGCTGGCTCCCAACCACTCTACTGCTTGCCTGTATGATTGCCCCTAACTTCTTCTGCCTGCCAGACTGATCACCCCCTAACTGCTCCCCTGCCAGCCTGATCAACACCTAACTGCTCCTCTGCTGCCTGATTGCCCCTAACTGCCCTCCTCTATACGCCTGGTTCCCCCCCCCCCCCAACTGCTCTCCTCTGCAGGCCTGGTCACCCCTAACTGCTTTTTCTCCCCTGCAGGCCTGGTCTCCCCCAACTGCCCTCCCTCCTCTGCAGGCCTGGTTGCTCCAACTGCCCTCCCCTGATGGCCTGATTGCCCACAACTGCAATGATGGCCATCTTGTGGCAGCCATTTTGTGCACACATGGGGGCATCTTGTGGCAGGGCGTGATGGCCAATTTACATATTCCCTCTTTATTAGATAAGATATATACTTTGTCAGAGTATGGAAACTGGTGGATTTTTAAAATACAAGCTATTTTATGAATGACGATTTAAGATGTTGCAGTTCTTTTTTAAAAAAAAATATATCTTACTGATTTTTTACAGAGAGGAAGGGAGAGGGATAGAGAGTTAGAAACATCAATGAGAGAGAAACATCGATCAGCTGCCTCCAAGGTACATGCCCTTGACAGGAATCGAACCTGGGACCCTTGAGTTCGTAGGCTGACACTCTCTCCACTGAGCCAAACCGGCTAGGGCAACAGTTCTTTATAAAACATTTAGATAGAATTCAAAGCAATTTTTGGAATTTATTAATCTTTATAATATTCTGAGATTATACCTAAGGAGGAGGTAGGATGGTTGAACTTGTTCTGACTTTCCATTTTATCCTTGTTCTAAATTCAATTTTTGAACTCTTGTCTACTGGAATTCCCATTGTGTTGGTCAAATCATTGATCACCATTTGACTTTTTCCTGATATTTTTTGCTCAAGTTTTTGACCATCCTGTTCTGAACTGCTTCAATTAAAGATTACCTTTGCATTGGTAAGTCTTCATATGAAAAAGTCCTTGCAAGTAACCTTAACTATTACATTTATAAATTCAAAAAATAAAGTGAGAAGAATTATATGATTTTTTTCTATATATCTGAAGAATTTCATGTTTGTGTATAATTTCTGACACTTCCTATATACAAGTCTTGATCATGCGTGAGTTTAGAATTTTGTGTGCCAATTTGATACTCCTTTAAGTAAAGCACAAACTATGTGATAAAGACATCTTTTTTTAATGCGGATATAATATAGAAAGATATAAGAAAAAGACTGTTAATTATGTTTCTTCTTAAATATTAGCATTAGAGTTCAATTTTTAACTCTAAAAAATTATCTGTATGTTATCAATGTTTGGTTAGTTACACAAATGAATATTGTTCTTCTTCCTTTACAGTGACAATCTTTGACTGTTGCTAGAAATTTCTTTAAATGATAGTGTGATTATAGAAATTCTATTTGTATTCATTTCCAATTTGCCTAGAATTGTTTCTTCCCCCCACCCTCTCTTTGCAGGTAAAGTCTAACAGTATCATTTTTCAGTGATACTAATACTCTGTGATTTTTATAGATAAATACTTTATTCAAGTTGAGCAATTTATTTCTATATTTCTGTAATTTTTCTTAAGTCTTATTTTTGGCAGCTATCTAAAGTAAAGCTCTCTACTAAAACGGGAGAAATATATGGAATATTAAAGTAAGGTTATTTTTAGCTAAGCAGCATAATCTTTTTACTTACTCAGTAGGAGTAAGATAGCATTGGTTAAAGAAGCTTTGAGCTTTAAAGATAAAGATTGAAGTTTTTGTGTTTCAGACTTTTGGCATTATAATGAAGCCTTGAAATTTTATGTGAAGTTGGAAACCACGCTATGTGCTAATTGCCTTAGAATTTTAAGAAAATAAACATATGTATAGCACTTAGTTGTTAAGACAGTAGGCCCTTATACAGAGCCCAAAATGAATTAACAAACCATCTACTGAAATGTTTCCACTTCATTTACGTTATTTATATATTTCAGACCATACAGCAGTTGCTTGGGAAAATGAACTGTTTACTAAATCTCTTTAATAAACATGATTAAGAGAGGGATAATTTATAAATATTTTGACGGCAATGTACATTTTTACATTCTAGTTGTCATATCTTTGAAATTGTATATAAACTGGACATAAACATTCTAGTATCTGCAGAAGTGTATCTATTTTCCAACATTTTACTGTACACATTATAGAATCTCTACGGTTTATAATGTTTTAACCCATATGTTCTGTTGTCCCTATCCTTCTAGATAAATAAAATTGGATTTAATCTTTTTATAACTGTTCATTGTGATGTCTATTTACCATGAAGTTCGTGTGTTTAAAGTGTACAATTTAGTGTTTCTCACATGTTTTCTCTGTGTCCCTTGAAAATAGCTTCTTGCAGCTATAGGGAACCTTTTAGACTTCTAAGACATATATTATTTTCACTGACATTGTCCTAATATAATTAGGAACAATAGTAAATTCTAAATACTTGAAGACACACTCTGAAAGACAGATTGCTGCTTTTACAAATTACACTCCTCTTGTCTCTATACATATTTCTGGCAAAAGTTTTTCTTTAATTGTGAGAATCCTTGAATACTTTTCTCTGTAACTCCCATCTTCCCTTAGAATACCCTCACTCAAACATCTACTCTGCCCAACCTTCCAACCCTGTTAAACTCTGCTGTCCTGACTAGTCATTTTGTGTATTTATTTTCCTAACTACCGTATTTTCCGGCGTATAAGATGACTGGGCATATAAGACAGCCCCCAACTTTTGAGAAGATTTTCCTGGGTTAAAAAGTCCGGACGGAGACCATATGCGGCACAAAAAGGAGCCGACCAGAGACAGTTGAGGACTTCGTCCAGCTCCATTGACGACCCCCGACTTTTGAAAATATTTTCCTGGGTTAAAAAGTCGTCTTACACGCCAGAAAATACGGTACTCCTTTCTTTCTTCAAAAGAATTTACAATCACTTTGTATTATTATATTACTGTTATAGGAAGTCCCAATCAAATAAAATTTAGAATAACCCACCAAAATTTTTAATTTGTTTTTTTCCCAGAAAGATACACATGTAATAAAGTAAAAGAACACCATATTCCCTTATTCATCCCTCAAAATAATTATTTTTATACATATATAGCTCCTTGTAAGGTTAACATTTATTTGGCAGCTATAATGGAATAAATTGAATTTAAAATATTACTTTACCTGCAAGTGTCAACTAGCATTTCTCAGGTATGTTGATATGCTTAGCGTAGTGGGTTTTTTTTTTAATCTTTTCTGAGTTTTATACCTTCCTTTACCCCAAATTTATTTGCTTATAAAATTTCCATATAATTTTTCCAAGTTCATATATTTCAAAAGGCTTTTTGCCTATTCATGGAGTCCAGGTCAAGAACCTCTGTCATATTGTCCTGACTGGTTTGGCTCAGTGGATAGAGCATCAGCCTGCAGACAAGGGTCCCAGGTTCAATTTCGGTCAAGGGCGTGGTACCTTGGTTGCAGGCACATCCCCAGTAGGGGGTGTGCAGGAGGCAGCTGATCGATGTTTCTCTCCCATCGATGTTTCTGACTCTCTATCCTTCTTCCTTCCACTCTGTAAAATATCAATAAAAAACATATATTTTAAAAATCAACAAACTCCAGAAGTTAAAAAAAAGTACCTCTGTCATATAGTAAATAGCGAATTAAACGGATGTATAATTCCAGTTATCTTCTATAATAAAAGCAAAACATGCAAATGTGACCGTTACCACCAGCCAATCAGAGCGGCTGTATGCAAATTAACCCAGCCAAGATGGAGGCCAACAGCCAATCAGAGCGGCTGTATGCAAATTAACCCAGCCAAGATGGAGGCCAACAGCCACGGAACTTGAGCAAATCAAAGGGTTCTATTGCAACTGCCTGCCT